>CANYBF010318814.1:0-27039 GCA_948192965.1 Dalechampia spathulata
ACACATATCATGCATATGATATATCATACATCATTCACATGCCATCCATAGAGTATGTCATTTACTATGCCATGACATGCATATGCCATGACATCCATCATTTCACATATCATGCATACGATATGCCATTCATCCCATACACCATGCATACGCTATGCATACATCATGCAATACACCCAACGCTAAAATAAAATCAAACATGTTAACGCATAATGTTATACACTATTTACCATAATATGTGTTTACATATTAGGATTGTCATATCATGCATATGATATGTCATGCACGCTCACATGTCATGCATATGCCATGTTACTTTTATCGCTATATCACATGACATGCATATGCCATGCCATCTAAATACCATATAGCTTTATATGTCATTTTACGTGCAACCTTGTAATGCCAATTCACATGACGCGCTGTGTGATTACCATTACGCTTGCATGCTTGCTTGCTTAAGACAATTAATCCCAACTAAAATGGTAAATCGATTTCGAAAGCTCATAGAATAGATCTCCACCACCCGAACCCAATCTCTGAAGGGTTTAACTAGCACTCATTCTATGGGTTGTTGGACCAATCCGGAACCATCCGGTGGCGACTCCCTTACGACTCTTTTGAGTCCGTATCATTCCCTAAGGGAACCCCTTAAGAAGAATGCACTTTCGCTCCAAGTGCGGTCCCCGGTCCGTGACTTTCGCAAACCTCGCTCTGGGCCCCGGTAGAAACTGGCGCTCATAATAATATAAAACAAGTATCATTAAAAGCAAGATAAAATCCCCTTCTTGTTGAACAAATAGAGATATAATAATAAAATAACATTTTTGAGAAATAAAGTGATCATGTATCATAATAGAAACAACGTCATCATGTAAAATAAAGTCCAACAATGTATAACTCAAATAAAATATTATATAAAAATGTAAATCAAATATTTAATTTCAATTATAATTAAATCATCAGTATCATCTGTCTCATCCTCTACCTATATCACAAGTTACAGGAAACCTGTAACCCGGATGGGAGACAGGTCTCAATCCCACCCCAAAGGTGACTAATCTCATTTGTTTGGATCATAAGTTACAGTAATGAATCACTATAACCTGGATGGGAGATGGGTCTTAATCCCATCTCTAGGTGATCATTTACTATAATGTACATACCTCTCATCGGGGAGGGATCGAATATCTCAACCTTTAACCCAATGAGGGATATCTTATAATCATCTGTCTATCTCATCATTATCTGTTTATTACCGATTATGAAATACAATCCTTTTTCAAACTCTTATCAAATCATATATCAAATATAATAAAATTATAAGGACTAAATTCATAAAGCAATAGCCAAGTAAAGCATATTCTTTTATAATAAAGAATCCTTATGTAATATAAATACTCATTTTGTAGTTGATTGTAGAAAATAGACAATTAAATAACCATTTTAGATAAAATCATTTTAAAGTAAATACAAAACATGTTTATTATGCATGCACCTTTAATGAAATTTCTTTTCCACTTCCCTTTATTTCTCTTCTTCACTTCTCTTGTCTCTTTTAGCTGTAATAATTGAATGTGACAAAATCGTCAGAATAAGCTTTATAACCTAACTTTTTTTAACTATTATAAAAACTAAAGAATAATCAAAGTCCACTTTCCAGTTCCATTCATCATATTAAAGTAAATTACTATATTAATCATCTTTAAACCTCTTTCTTTACCTTATTTAACTACTTATCCAAATTACAAAATTTTGACAAAATTTTGGCAGAGTTTCATCATAATTTGGATATCTTAAAATCACATCTTCCAAATCTACCAATCTACCTATAGAAAACATAATTCCTTTCATTTCCACATCTCCAATTCATATTCGAATATAATTTACAATATATAATATCAAATCTCAAATTAAGCACATTATACAACCATTTACTCCTCCAATACTCTATCCACCTAAAA
Source organism: Dalechampia spathulata (assembly GCA_948192965.1). Classification (NCBI taxonomy): domain Eukaryota; kingdom Viridiplantae; phylum Streptophyta; class Magnoliopsida; order Malpighiales; family Euphorbiaceae; genus Dalechampia; species Dalechampia spathulata. The sequence continues at coordinate 1,965 of CANYBF010318814.1, forward strand.
TTTTAAACTTTATTCATCAAATATCATACATTTTCAATTATTAAAACATATTTCCATCATCATATACATTTAAACAAGATAAATGCCATAGAAACCTATAATTGTCTAAAATGTCTTTCTTAAACACCATTGGTTTTTCTTGAATTCTGTTCTCTTTTAACACTTCCAATCATCATTTTTCATTCTAATTCATACCTGAACACATTTGTTCCTCATCAATGCATACCCCTCTTTAACCAAATATACAAGCATATATTTTCATCATTTCACTTCCATTCTTTCATATTTCGTATTACAATCATTAATTTTAACAAATTTCCTTCCATTATCCATCACTTAATCAAATTAAATTACATTTTCATTATAAATCCATACTTGGACAAATTCTCCCTTTACCAAGTAAGTCATTTCACATCATTTTAATTCAATCAAAATCTTAATTCATAGTAAATACATGTTATTCTACCTTATTCTTCCTTAAAATCAACTTAAATCTACCTTAATAAAGAAATCCCTAAAAATCCTTAATCTCTCACTTACTTCCACCAACTTATTCTTCAACTTTTCTAAGGTAAAACTTATACCAAATGATAGAGAATTGAAAATTACTACTTTTTCTATGAAAATATTTAAAAAATTTCATGAAAAATGGTTAAGAAATTACTTTAAGATGATTTTCTACTTCTTGTTCTTTTCCCCCTCTTAAGTTTTGACTTTCCTCTTCTCCCTCTCTTATTTCTTACTTAATTTAATAAATATGATAAATGTAAGTCTTTAAGTTGGAAAAAGTATCACTTTAGTTCTTAAATTTATGAGAAATTGTACTTTAGCCCTCTAACTTTCAATTTTACCAAACAAGTCCCTCTATAAACTTTAAAAAATCTTAGATCAGTCCCTTAACTTTAATTATTAGCAATTTAGTTCTTAGATTTAGGCTTTCTAAGATTACTTTTACAAATTCTTTATATTTCCAACTTTACCCTTAAATAATTCCATTAATACCATTTATGTCCTTTTAGACCGAGCACTTCCTATTAGCATAATAGACTCCTTATTCTACTTTGATCATAATTCCATCATTTAAATTATTTGAAATGACTTACGTTATTAATAATCGTGCACTTTTCGGGGAGGTCACCTATCCTCAACTTTCAAGCACATTTAACTTTAATATTTTTAATTCGTATATTTAACTTAGTTTCTATCCTAAATATTATTCTATCCTACCATACTCCTTGACCTGAACATGCTCTATTTATTCTCTACGATTAACCCGATTATGCTTATGTAACTTAATATAGACTTAAGTTTATTTTTCCTTAAAATTACAGCATATGCCATTAGTACATTATTTAGAAGTTATACACACATTCTATTAACCCCTATTTATAAGTGTAACACCACCCCCTATTCTTTGGTTTATCATTTATAGCTTTATAAAAAGCACATGGCAAATGCATTCAACAAGAAGGTTAAGCCTGTTGCCATATGGGAAGGTGATCTAGTCCTAAAGTAAGTCAGATTGGTTATCTGTGACCTACATGGATGCAAACTTGCTTGCGTTAACACAATCATATAGGCATATAGGTCATGCATCCATGCATATATATTATGAACATAATCATAACACATGCTTACCTAGACGTCCTGCATCTCAGAGCTATGATAATTGTGTAATCCCATCAACAGCCTTGTAGCATCAACCATGGCATCCCAAGGCACTTGTATAGGTCAAATACATGTCAAATTAGCAAAATCAATAGTATATTAATACACTCCATCTACTCATATAAGTGATGTTTGATGGTTTGAACTTAATCTCATCCCTCATCGGTATCGAGAAGGATGTCTCATATGGGTGACCAAGCTCATCATATATGTAGATTAGTGGGTTTTGAGGCCACATTAATTAACCCTCAATGAAGCCTAAGAATGCTCATATCTAGGGGGTACATTTGGACTGTCAGGTTTTTATCTTGGTCGTGTCACTCTAAATGCAATATTATGTGATCTCTTCAAGGTATCACCACCTTGGAAACTACCAATAACTAGTGAACCAGAATGTCCACCTCTACTACCAGAAGTGTTGGGTCTATCATCTATCATATTGACCTTTGCATGTAGATAGCTCAACAGACCTCAATAGCCATATATGGATGAAAATACGATAATCCACCAGTGACTTTGATAGATGTTCTCGCTTGGAAATGCCAGTTAGCACAACAATCACCTCTGGGTCTGTATTAGTATAGGAAGCCTAGAATATAGCTCATGGTAGTGCAAAAGGCTCCACATGTCCTTTTGGCCTCAATTACCAATTGATAATGCGCTCGCCTAAATAGAAGAGCCAATACTTAGGGCTCTCCAATAATATATGACACTCATCCTTGTGGGATAAACTGGTTAGATATTCCAATAGTGGGAACATATTATTCCAGGTGGGCTTATTCTAAATAATAATAATAATAGTTAGTTAAACGCTTGCTTAGGTATCATCTAAACTAATTCAATTCAGTTTTATGCTAACAAAATTGCTTTCTTCTTACTTGATCCCAAGTTAGATTGTTGATATGCTCTCTCAACTCATCCATGGTGTAACCAACTCTCTGATAAGATATACATCATACTTGTGTGCATAAGAAGCCTAGTGGTAGTTTAGGTAGAATCTCAGGCTTTGGCAGTAACCCAAACTCATAAGCCATGATATGCAAGATCAATATACATAGTCAGCGATAGACTCAATAAGAGTCATAGTAGTTTTAGAATCAATAAATTTCTACTTACCTTAACACTTGCTAACAATTGATGAATCGATCTCTACACTATCGACTGCTTCAGTCTAATTTGTTAATGGTGTCCAAGTCATGTAGGGCATATAGCATAGACATATAGATATTGTTCCTCTTGGTATTGAATAGTATGCACCCCAACATATACAATAGAAAACTATGGGTATATTGCTTAACAGAAATAATCCTGCCAAGTGTCTCTATTAAAACTACCTCTCAAATGTAGTTACAGGATATGTTATGTACTCCTCTCATGTTAGGTGATATGCTTAAAAGATTGAAGATAGCACCATACGACCAATATGGTGATGTCAGCCTGGCATCAAATTGGATAAGCAATCAAGAGCACTCTAGTCTTTTGATCCCAGCAAAGATCCTTAAGGTAATCCTTATTTATCCTATCGGTAGATGGAAGGTATGATTAGAGTCCATCCATCACTCTACCATAGTAGTGATTATGAATCTGTTACATCTCATCTTTATACTGTAAAGCAAGAGATATACTAGCCAAAGCAGCTCTAGTTAGCTTTGACACAAACCTCTTGTGGTAGTTATGAGTACCACTTATGGACTCCTTAGATATTGCCAGCTCTAACAATGGTCCTCTCTTGCTATAAGTTATAAAAATTTAGGTTAGCTTTCAAACTGGATTTAAAAACTATAGACTATATAAGGGGTTTAGAGTTCCAACTTTAACCCTAGAATTCACCTATGAATGCCTATGAATGCTTAAACTAGTCAATCCCAAGTGGAATTACCAAAAAAACCTCACTTTTAGCCAAATTCACCTTACTATGTATGCAATACATAGCCTTACGTATACCACATATAAACTATATGTGATACATATAGTGTTATGCGCATAGCATATAGTTTAACCCATTTTTAAAATTGCAATTTTTCTTAAAACCTTTCAATAACCACATGCAATCTTAAGCCTAGCCCTAGCCTAACACCAAATCCAAGCTAAATACTAGCCTAAATGCATAAAAAATGCATTAAAACTCAACTTTTAAAAAATTAAAAAAATCAAATAAAAACATGAGAAACTTACCTTCTTAGAGGAGCTCAGGACCTATGAGAGTCTATGGTAAACATCTTAGCAATTAGTTTGCCATAAGAATCTCTGTAGTAAGGGTCACGAGTGGTATGTTTGGTTAGAGCATAGCTCAGGATGGATTCATGGTCTCAAGGTATCGGTTGCATCCTAATTCTGAATATTTTTGAAGAAGAGATGGATTTTTGGTGTTGGAATTGAGATAAAATCTATTTTGAGCATATCACATTCATCATATCAAATCATTCATGTATCATATCTCATTCATGTATTTCATGCACTAATCAATCATTCATTATAATATGTGCATAAAATGCATGCACACAAGTATATTGGGTATGTGGATATGACACAACCCTTGAAGTCCATCATCTTTGTCTTATTAAAGGTGAAGCCTCTTCTCATGTGACTTCAGGAACTATATCTCTATGGATTACCCATTAGCGATATCAAGATCTTTAACTTCTCTTAAAGTTAAATTTGTAAAAAGAAATCAAAAATGAAATAAAAACCTCTCTAAGTTGGAAATCTTATAAAAGGTAACTCAAGAATAAATTGGAGTGACCCATTGAGTTGAAAACCTAAAGGGGTAACTTAAGAAAAAGTTAGTTTTTAAAAAATGATAAAAGCTTGATAAATCAAAACAAGAGGTGACTCATGCAAAAATTAAAGCAAAATACAATATTTTTGAAGTTGAAAACCTATAAAGGTAACTTAGATATCATATTAAAGGAGTAATAGATTACCACTAAAGCGCCTGAACTAACCATACTTGTTTTGATCTAAACCAGGTATCATCTCAACTATAATCATTAAGATAGGGGTTCATCTATGCTTTTATTTAGTCAATGATAGGCCTTAACATCAAATCTCCATTATTTTACATGTCAACAGATAGAAATTATGCCAACAGACAAAAGGTTATAACCAACTTATGGTTATACAACAAGAAGATAGCAATGATCTCTACAAAACCCTTTATAGTTAGTAATGAGCTTATTATAGCTTTGCTAATGTCAAATGCCCTGATCATGTATAGGATCACGTCATTGATAGGCACTAATAGGGTAAGAATTATAGACATGTTTCAAGAAATATTAAGGACAACAACAAACTCCTTGTATACAGGACATAACACCATATGGCTAGATTGGAACACATACTTTACTATATCATACCAATGTGGCACTATGTGTAAAAGATAAAATTAATGGATAATTATTATAAAATCTTTAGATCATGGAGTCCTAGATTGCTTAAACAAACCCCCTCAACATCTCCTCATTATGAAATGACATGAAAAAAGCAAATGATGATTATAACATCATTTTTTATTGCTACAATTACAACAAACATATTAAGTCCCAATAGCTGAAAGAAGAGACATAATTAGTCTTATAGAAGAAAATAATACAAGAAAAGAAAGTCAAAAGTTCCACCAATGGAATCTATAAAATACATACAATATGAACCCTCAAGCAAGCATGGTTTAAATGTTTAAGAGATATATGGAGTTTGTTGTCAACTCTATACCTTACCTCCTTTAATCAGATCCTTATTCAGTTGAGACTGATATATCATACCCTCATGTTGTAATGCTCTAAATGGTTTATCAGACAAGCAATCTCTTAACCTATATGCTTGATCATTCACTCATAATAATCATAAGCTTCTCTATTAGCTTGATAATAGGTCTACATTATATAATCATGTAGGCATTTAAGACATACATGAACATGCATATGACATAAACATAAAATAATAAGTACACATTTGAAGGTTTTCCATCTCTTTGCTACCATAGTAAAGACATAGACCTAACCACATATAAGCCATATTACCATGATCCTCTTAGGGTACTTATAAAGCCATAATAAGATCAACAAAATAGAACTAGCAAAGCTTCTAAGCTCATATAGAATACCATAACCTACTTAGGTAAAATCCCTATACTCATTTCAACATAATTTTCATTAATAATTCTTATAATTTTATTTTTCCAAAGATAGGAAACAAGTTCAATAATTAACCAATCAACATAGTAATCAATTAAAATTGGTTTAGCAAATTGACTAATAGTCCAATAATTGATTGAATAGATATGACAATGTGAACATCAAGCATCCAAATAACATTTGGATGATTTAAAAGATTACTTAACAACCATGAGTAATAGGTCCAGTAGTTGATCAACTAGTTTGATAGTTGACTAAGTAGGTTTAGTAGTGGACTAAGTTGTAAGCAGTATTCATTTGCTAGCCTAAGTAATGAGCATTAAAATATAGTTTTTAGGTAATTCACAAGCCTCATAAATAACCATACAAAATTGGTCATGCACAATGGTAAGCAAGTCTTAGTCATGCATAATGTTATTGGTCATGCACAATGGTAATGGTAAGCAACTTAAGCAATGAGCTTCTAAATATAGACTTTATGTATCAAGTCTTAGTCATGCACAATGGTCTAACAATTGATAAAGAAGTGACCATCATTTATTCATTAGCTTGATCAATAATCTCTCAATATTAAAAATTTAGAATTTAAAGCCTTGACATAAGCATTGATTTCCTGTTAAGTGACTAATTAGCTCAAGTAATAGGCAATCAAACATAAACTTTAGGTAATCTCTAAGCCTCAACACAAATACTAATAGTTGACCAACATTAGTAAACTAACTTGAGCAACCAGTTGTAGGAATTAGGAAGTTCAAGCCTAAAGATAAACATTAACAATTGATCAACATTAATTAGAGAACCTAAATGATAGGCCCTTAGTAGTATAAATAAGGAATTTAAAGCCTTAGCATGAGCACCAATAATCAATTAATACTAGCAAGATAGCTCAAGTAATAAGCTCCTAATCATAAAAATTAAGAATTTCAAGTCTCAACATGAACACTAATAATTAGTTAACATTGACTAGATAGCCAAAGCAATGACTCTCAATCATAGAAATTAAGAATTTCAAGACACAATATGAGCACGAAAAGTGATCAAGACTGTCTAAATAGCCTAAGTAATGAGATCCAAGTCATAACAATTGAGAATTTCAAGCCTTAATATGAGCATTAACAACTAGTCAATATTGAATTAATAGCTCAAGTAATGGGGCTCCCAAACATGAATTTTGAGATGAGGAAGCCTAAGGCTAGCACCAACAGCTAGTCAATAATGACCAATTATCCTAAGGAATAAGCTTCCATCCATAAGAAGAGGAAATTTAAATCCTTGACATGGAGCCTCAACCATGATTAATTAGTGTGATTAGGCCTCATTTTATCGATCCTTATATAAGATATGTTACTTTTAAAATGAACTTAATAAGGGGGTAAACCATTGACCCTCGATTTTTACCTTACAATCCAACTTTAAATCATTACTATTAGGACTATAAGCCTTAAGATGAGGATCAACTGAAGCAATGGGCTCCCAATCATTGATATCTAGACCACAAGACCTAGCATGAGCATCAGCTAAAGTAGTAGGCTCATAATCACCAATATTGGGACCACAAGCCTCAACATGAGCATCAATTCAAATAATACACTCCAAATTACTAATATTAGTTTCATAATTTTCAACATGAGCATCAGTCCAAGCAAAGAGCTCCTAACCATTAAAGTTGGTGATAAGCCTTAATATGAGTAATAATAGTTAGCCTTAACATCTAGCTTGAGCAGCATGCTCTTAATCATCAATATAATGATCAAAAGCCTCAACATGAGGATCAACCCAAACAACAACTTCTTACTCTTAGACATTGGGATTAAGAGCCTCAATATGAGTAATAATGGTTAACCTTAATATCAACTTAAGTAATGGGATCCTAATCATTAATAATGGGACCACATGCCTCAATATGAGCATTAATGGTCAACCTTGACATTTACCCTAAGTATTAAGCTCCTAATCACCAACCTTAGCATAATAAGCCTTTACACAAACATTAGCCTAAGTAATGGAATCTTAATCAAAAAAATAAAAACTTTTAAGCCTTAGCATGAGCATTGGTCTTTGACCATAATTGGTTTTAAATATTTCTTATATATGATACATATGAAATAATGTGTAGCACATATTACACTTAGAAACCCAATGTCATCCATATTATTAAAAGAGGAGGAAAATTAAGAATTTAGTAGAAGCATTGCAAAGTATTGTTAAAAACTTAATTCATTACTTAAACTTATTTCATGTAATTAAGGATAAGTTTGAAGTAATTTTCCTTTACATTTAGGAATCAAGAAGAAGCGACTACCATTGGTAAGAATTTAAAATCCATTTTATCTTCTTCTTCATTTTTATTTTCATTTTTATTAATTAATTGTGAGTTTTAATTCAATTTGGGTCTCAAAATGACCTAAATGATATGAAATAGTTACAAAGCCTCCTTCTTTTTACATATTCATTCATGTTTTCTTAAAAACTAGAATTTTCTTTCAATTATGCACATTACCTAATGTGTAATACACATTACCTATTGAACATAGTCTTCTTCATGATTTTAATGGATTTTCACTTGATTTTTATTGAAATTGAAGATATTAATAGCATTTATGATCTCATAGTGACTTGAATGATATAAGACCATCAAAAATCAATGGGTTTTAATTAGTTTTATTATTAAAATCAATTTTTTTAGTTAAATAGTTTTTAATTCAATTTGATTTCCAATGTAATTTTAGGATGATTGGATTAAAATTTTAAGCATCATTCTAATTTTAGAGGATTAATTAATGATTTTAGAGACCTTAAACTCATTTCTACGATCACTTAGATTGGTTTTAGCATTGGAATAAACTTTTTATAAATTAATGTCGTTTAATTTGATAAACTCCATGTCTCAAGACTAATTAAGGTTAGTCTCAAGAGTTAAATCAATTCTAGATAATATGGATGATACTAAAATCCTTAAAAATAATTCTAAAACCTAAATATAGTTGACTTTAGCGTTAAAATCAAATTTTCAAATTAAAAAAATTTAATTTAAGAAAAAATACAGGATTAAAGATAATTAAAAAGGATCTTCAAGATTGTAAATTCATTCTAAAGGATTCTCTAAATGATTCTAGAACTTGAATTATCATTTTTAAGACTTTTCCATAATTCACTCTATGTATCTTACATATAAAAAAAACATGTTTCAGACTCTTAAGACCTTCCTAAACATGATTTGAGTTTGCTAATAGTTCAAATTAATAAGTATAATCCCTAAATTATTATTTTTACAAATTAATTGCAACATTTCACTCATGCTATCTGAGGTTGGCTTTTCCATCATTGATTGAAGGATATCAAATGGAATACTTTTAGATTACCAAGGCTAACCTTTACTTTACCAAATGGAGTTGTTAGGGACATTAATCAACGTATGAACTTTATATTCATAAAGCCAACTTATAATAAAATAGGACATTATTCTATTCTTACTTCCCCTGGTTACTATAATTAATTCATCCTAACATGTATCTCTTAAGTTATTAGATCTTTTTATACTTTACTTCATCTTTATTTATTACTATGATATGTGTTTGTGCAATATATTCATGCATATAAATGAAAATTATTTACCTAGGAGCAATTAATCAATTATCGTATAATTGACTATAGAACTTATAAAAATAGATTTTCATCACCTGAATCCATCTTTAAAGGGTCTAATTAGTAGTCATCATGTGGGTTAATAACCATTTTTCCTAAAAGAATCTAAGTGTTGACTCCAATCATAATCTCTCTCAGGTCCATATTAGTCCTTGAAGGAGCCCTTTAGGAAGTTTACTCCTTGCTCTAAGTAGGAATCTGTAAGTTATGGTCATGTTTGACTCTAGGTTAGGATCGCCATTTAGCCCATAATATTATTGAGATATAAATAAGGAAATGTGGTATAATGATACGTAAATGATGATTTGTAAAAATTCATGCATTATTTTACATTAACATGATATATGATGGAGGAATAAGGGAGGCCATATAATAAATAAATGAAGTAGAAATAAGGGAGGTATTAAAATGTATATATGATGAAGAAATAAGGATGGCATTGTTATAAATTATATAATGGATGAATAAGGAAGGCTAACATGTATTAGATAAATAAAAAAGATATTTATATGAAATTAATATGGATCATGCATAATTAGAGATAATGAAACAAATAATTTAGAATTATGAATGATGACATTATGAAGTAAGGAGAACATGATGCATAATTTACACATTGACATTTTACATAACATTCCCTTGACAATTGAGATATGGTTGAATTTATTGATGTGGAGTGATGTTATGATTAGATTATGTTACTATGGGTAGGGCTTTCATTGTGACCTAAAGAAGTCTTATGACAGATAGTACCATGGGTCCACTAAGAGTGAAAGTGTGGTCTTCCTAAAAGGCTACCTTGAGGAATAAAATGGACCTAATATAGGTCGTAAGATAGAGTTACCACTGGATGGTTCTAGATTTTGTTCAATTGACCCGTCAAACCCTTCAGAGATGGGCTTAAGTAGTTAAGATTTATTTTCTCAAAGCTTAAAATTTGATTTTACCATTTTAGTCAAGTTAATTATCCTAGGCATGTGAGCAAGCATTCGTAGGCATGAATAAAATGCACAATGAGCATAACAATGATCATAGCATGATATAGCGTAACATGACAAGAATGACATGACATAAGCATAACATTTGAAAAATGACATGCCATAGGCATGAAATGTGAAAGATGACATGGCATAAACATGACTTATGAAAGATGACATGGCATAGACATGATATATGAAGAATGACATAATATAGACATAATATATGAAAGATGACATGACATAGGCATGATGTGTTAAGAATGACATTACATAGGTATGGCATGTATATAATGCATATGATGCATCACATAGTATGTATGTATGGTCTATGCTAGGAAATATCTAGCATTATGACTATAAAAATAAATTGGTTAGTATGCATATATGTTTGCATATAATATGTCATGTAGGATGTATGCATGACCTATGCTAGGAAACATCTGATGTTATGGCTGCAAAAGGAAATTTGTTAGGAAAAATTGCATGGGTATACATATATACGTGTTAGACAGAAAATGTGAAAAATTTAGTGAACATATAGCACGTATTAATACTCCCTGCTACCCTTAATATCTTTATGAAGATTGGTCGATCCAAATATGTCCTAGGTGGGATCCTATCCCAGAGTTACATTGGGAACTTAAGGTACGATACTCTCAACATATGAGGCAAGCAAAAGGTATGATCATTGCCAATCATATGAGGGATGAAATCCGACAGCATTTTAAGATGATCATAGTGCTATAATAAGAGAATGCCAATAGGATAAGGCATGAGGTTATGCAACCATCATAGATTATGAGAGGATTCTACTTCTTAGTAGAGCAATATGATATGATGATATTGTCATGATAAGATAATGTCAATAGAATATAAGGCATGAGGTTATACAACTATCATAGAATGATGAAAGGATTCTAACCCTTAGTAGAGTAATATAGCATAGGGAAATGCATTGGATTTGGGAAAATCCACAAAAATGATAAGGTGTTGATCCATATAGCAAGCAATCAAGGCATCCTTATTTTGGAATGTTGCTATGGTTAGTTACATGGGCTTTAGTCTGATGAGAACAGGCTAAGATCCCCCACCACATCATCCATAACCTATCTAACTTAATGGAATCATTGATATAGGACTATACCTAGCATCTATCTATTCTAGGAATCATCAATAGTCAATAGTACAAGGCAACGAATGATGAAGGTACATCCATTTTCCTTAGGAGTCGAATGGAGTTCAAGGTACTCATTTACACACAATCATCGGTTTGACTCAAGATAAGGGTAGTGTGTGTAAATGCAAATTATGTATGTGATTAATATAATGAATCTAATTATGATAGGAAAATTTATATGAAAACTCTTAGAAGCCACCATTCTTTTTCCATGTATCCCTAATGAAGTTGCCATTATGGGCAGGGCTTTCACTGCAACCCAAAGTAAGGCTTGTGAAACTCACAGACCATGGATCCACTTGGAATGAAAGCACAATCTTCTTGAGAGGCTACCTCAAGGAATGATATTGACTCAAAAGCATTATAAGAAGTCATCATTAAATGGTTTGGATTGGGTTTAACCAACCTATAGTAAGAGTGCTAAGTTAAACCCTTTAGAGATGGGTTCAGGTTGTAAAGATCTATTTCTATGAGTTTCCAAGATCAATTTTACCATTATAGTTAGGATTAATTACCCTAGGTAAGTGAGCAAGTAGGCGTGTAAAAGTAAGCACATAATGCAGTATGTCATAGCGATAAGCATAGTATAATATAACAAAGTAAAATGGCATATAAGGTTATATGGCATTTGGATGGTATGGCATATGTATGACATGTAAATTGATGACATAATATAATGACATCGCATATTCATGACATGATATAACGATGTAGGTGTGATGTGGCATGTGACATGACATGGAATAATAGTATATGACATGGTATATATGACATAACATGGCATAATGGCATATGCCATGGCATAATGGCATATGCCATGGCATAATGGCATATGATATAGTATAGTGATATGACATAATGGCATATGACTTATGATTTTTCTGTGAGGTACTATGTAACATGGTATATATTATAGCAAATATAATGACAAAGTAAAACAATCCACATGAATAAAATCTTAAGAATAATGGCTGGTGAAAGGGATAGGAGAGATAAGGGGATACATAGAGATGTAAAAATAATACAACTTAGGGAAAAAGCATAATAAAATAATGCTATTTTATTACATAAAGATCTTCATTTTTATATAAATTCCAAGATGTGCAACAATATCTCCTCCACTTTCAGAATCCATCCTTATGTAGCATGAGACCTAATGCATGGATATGGAAAGTACAAAAAAGGAAAGTTTCCAAAAAGGAAAGTTTCAAATATGGGAAGTATGTCAAATATGGAAATAAAGCTTAATATGGAAACAAAATTAATTATGGCAATAACCCTTAATATAGAAATAAAGCTAAATATGGCAATAAAGCTTAATATGGAAATAAAGCTAAATATGACAATAAGCTTAATATAGAAATAAGGTAATAAAGCTTAATATGAAAATAAAGCTAAATATAGCAATAAGCTTAATATGGAAATAAAGCTAAATATGCAATATGCTGAATATGGTAATAAATTTAAATATGGCAATATGTTAAATATGGCAGTAAAGTTAAATATGTCGATATGCTAAACATGGCAGTAAAGCTAAATATGTCAATATGCTAAACATGACAGTAAAGCTAAATATTGCAATATGTTAAATATGACAGTAAAGCTAAATATGGTAATATGCTAAACATGATACTAAAGCTAAATATGGCAGTATGCTAAACATAACAGTAAATCTAAATATAGCAGTATGCTAAACATGACAGTAAACATAAATATGGTAGTATATTAAACATGGCAGTAAAGCTAAATATAGAAATATGCTAAACATAGTAGTAAAGAAAAATTAAATTAAGAAAAGTCAAAGAAAATGTGACTTACCAAGGCTAGAAGTCCTTCCTCCAAACCACCAAAAAGCTTGAGGTTTTAGTGAATCAAATTTGTCACTAAACCTAATTAAATGGTTAACTAGGTGTAGTTTAATTCTAAAAGAGCTTAATGTCTTGGAATTAAAATGTTATTCTATGTTAGAATGTGTGTGTGTAAGGCTAATACCCAAGGGTATTTATAGGAGCCTTGGGAGGTGTGCCAACCCTAGGTTGGAAATATGGGATAATGTCCCCTTCCTCTAACCATACCAGTTAGAGGCCTACCAAGGGTGCTATCTTGCATGGGCCAAACAATGGCATACCGTAGGCTCAAATTACATATGATTGTATAAAACCCATGTATGCAACTTAATCTTAGGAATGGGAACCCGTATCAAGTCATCTCAATAAGGAAACAAGTCACAATACATGCCTAAAAGGGGCAACTAAGCATGCACATGAAGGGGGCAAAAATGCAATGTCAATACACACAAGCCATACCAATCACCTAAGAACATTAAATGTTAATCACCATAGTTAAAATTAATGTTACTGCTTAAGAACAAATAAGAATTTTCAAAAAAAAAAAAAGAAATTGGAAACATGTTTCAAATAGTAGCTTATACATAGTACAATACCCCTCCCCTACACTTAAACCTCACATTATCTTTAATGTGACTTATTAAAAAAATAAAAAAGGAAATAAAAAGTTAGAAAAGAATAAACATTAACCTGTTCAATGGCAAAGAGGAAATTACCTACTACTACATTTCAAATAAATGTTGAAGCTTTTGAACATCTACATTAAGCTCATCTAGCTGTATAAAAATCTATTAAACAACTACATTTAAGCTAAAGCAATCTTTCTAAGTTTAGTATTAACAATAACAAACTGCTGCTAAATTATGAAGTCTATAAAAGTCTGGTCTTCTTATACTAAAGACTTTATTTTATTATAAATGGTTGGATATGATGATAGAAATTTGGGTTCTTGCATATCAATTCCATTTCATTCAAACTAACCAGATGTTTAAATTTCTTTGTGAGTTTTAGCGATCTAGTTTGAACATGGAGGAGTTGGTTCTTAAATGTTAACTTGAGTTGGGTTCTTCTAATTTTTTATATGGTTTCTAGAAGACTAAATGTAAATTTATTTCCATTGTGGGCTAGAGATAATTGTAGAGCTACTTCCTGATTGTCTTAATATTAAGGAAGAATTTGTATGTATTAAGCCTTTCTTCAACGTTCTATAACCAGCTTAGCAAATTTACCATTAGATTATATTTGAGTTGATAATCATGATTTTACAATGAATGTTTTTTGTAAGCTTTCAGTTAGAAAGTTCCTCATATTGATTTTCTCCAAATTAAATTTTGTTATTTCTTTTATTTTTATTTCTCTCTGATATCAAAATAATTTAATTTTATTTCTTTGCAAAGAATCAAAGGATCCTTTCGTTCATGTGAGAGCGACCTTTCTTCCACATTGCAAAAATCATTATATTTATACGTTAAGGAAGTAGGAATTAATCTGACTGTATTTAGATTTATAATTGAGTTTATGAATGACTAGCCACCATTTATGAACTTTCTATTATTTGATTGGTTAATATTAAGGGTAGATTGATTAATTAAGGTAGTTGAAATATTAGATAAATGTATCATTAATGGAGATATGATCATCTTTTTTTCATTATTTCTTGCTAAATGATTGTGGAGTTGATATGATTTTTATTTTGGATCTAATCCAATCATAAATGCCCCTTATTCTACTTGCTACTCTTTTTTTTTTCTTCTGTTGTTTATTTTCTTCTTGCATTTTACTTTCTACTTTGATCTTAATGTTGCTATAGTTTTTATCTCTTTGTATTTGCTATTTCTCTATTGCTTATTTACCGCATATTTCTTTTGTTGTTTTTTTTCTTGCTATTAAGATAATTTATTATTCATGGTTTAACCTACTACTTAATGATTTATTTTAATTTCACTATTAAATTTCGTTTAAGTTTTATGGATTTCAGTTGTGCTTGATAATATGTTAGTTTAGTTAAGCTTTTGCCATTTAATTTACTAGTTTTGCTTAATATCTTATGCATTTGATTTGAATATATATTATTATCTTGGACTATTTATTAGTGTAGAATTAGTGTTTAACTCCTCAATATTTGAGGATTTTGTATGATATAAGGATTATTTTATAGGCACATTTGATTGTGAAGAAATGATAAATATTTAAATATGTTAAATGTGAGATATTATATTAATATGAAGATAGATAATGAGATATTGATATAATTCTAAATGATAACGAGGTAACTACAACTATTTTTCAATTGATTATTTTTCACATAAAATAAAAATAAAGTAAAAATGATTGAATGTATTTTAAAAAAAGTTTACGTATGTAGTTTAACATTCAGAAGTGCAAATAATAGCATAGATAGAAAAAAGTTAAAATAGATTAATATTAATTTGGGTGATTTGAGATTGAAAAACACATCATGCACCAATATAGCCAACTAGCAAAATCTTAAATATTTATATCATAATTTATAAGATTGAATGTCATTAAGGTGTTTTAAGTAAATTAGACATTATTCTATTTCATTTTTTGATTAGAAAAGTCTAATATTTATCCACCCATAAAATAGCATAGAATGTGCGTATTACAATTGTCCTTCAACTCTCAAATAAACGGTACAATAGGAAATCACTCTACTAATATATCCAAATTAGTATTTGAAGAATCCATCTCACACTCAGCACACATTCACCCTCCAAACTGAATTTTAATTCTTTTTAAAACACATCAATGCTATAAATTTCCAATCATTGCTTATCCTTTCCTTCTACTTGCTCCATATTTATATTCCTTTTCCGGATTATCCTTCCCTCCTCATCATCAACCTCCGTCATTTCCACAGTCTTCGTCTTCCGTTCGCATTCTCGTAGATTAAATCCTTTCACATTCAATCATAAATCAATCCAAATTCCAGTTTTCCATAAATCCAATCTTTGAAAAAATATTCTTCAACTTTTAGTGTCACAATTCCTTGCTATATTTATGCACACATTCCTCAAACTGGGTTCCCTTCTTTTTCTTTTTTTCTATTTGTGCACGCTTTCTGTTTGACTTTTTTTTCGTCTCACAATGATCTGAACAAACTTTTTATTTCCATCTTTTCTTTTCCTTATTAATTACATCAACGGTAATGGTAAATGGGAAATGTAACATCCAACATTACAGCAAAGTTTGCATTCTTCCCACCAGACCCACCAACGTATGAAGTTTGCGAAGAAGAAGGTGGTAGGCTCGTGGTGCCTGGTGTTACCATTGATAAAGAAATGACCGTTCATTTGCTAGAAACAAAATGCGGTAGCAAGATCATTGCCAACTATTGGAAATACCCTCTCGCTAAATTTACCCTTTTGTATTCTCATGGTAATGCCGCTGATCTTGGTCAAATGCATGAGCTTTTCATTGAGCTTAGAGCTCATTTGAAGATTAATATCATGAGGTATTGTTACTTTTTCCCTTTCTTTTTCTATTAAATAATTTCTTTTGGTCGTTGATTTTGAAATTCATTGCTTTGTTTACGTACGTATGGATCTAAATTGTAACCCTTGTTTTCTTTTGTTTGTTATATCTTGTTCTTGTTGATGATTATTGGTTCAATATCCATTTTCTGTATCCATGACTTCACTTTACATCACTTTACATGACAATGATTTACATATATGTGTGTGTGTGTATGTATAAGGAAAACATAATTTATGGGTATTAATTGTTTTTGATCTTAGATCAAGGGATTTGCTTCTGCTTGTTTGTGTTCACGTTGGCATAATCTGATTTTTATTTTAACAAAAATAAGAAATTATTTGGACTCAAGCCTTCTTTTGTTTTTTGTTTTTTTGCCTTCGATTTATTGCTCTCTGGTTTTATTTGTTCTTAATTTCTGTTTGAGTTGTCGGTGCCTTCATGTTTTTTTCCTTATTGAGAATGGCTTCAGAATCATGAGCCAGTTAATGATATATATATATATATAATAATAATAACCTATGGATTAATTGTATTGAATATAATGCATTTTCTTTGAGGAAGTATATAATGGACTTATTTGAGCTTTTCATGATATATTATTTTTCCTTTCTAGTGTGTGTGAGAAGATGCTTTTCTGATGTGATCAACTCAAATTTAGCTAATGGAATTCTACTGCCTTAGGATTCACGAAACTGTAAATTGAACTGGAGAAATAGAAAGTTAATAGAAATGATTTTCCTTTACTAAAAGGTGATATTTGCCCCCAACAATTCATTTATTTGTTATGATCTCTTTTCTGAGAAGTGTATGTTTTAGTTATCTAAATGCCACCCATCTACATTATATTGCTACATAAGGTCATAGTTTTCCGGGATCATAAATTGATATAATTTAGCTAAGCCAATGTGCTTAATACAGTAAGATTGCAGTTATGTGCTGTTTTGCTTTGCTTGTTGGTTTATTTTGCAGCTATGACTATTCAGGATATGGGGCATCTTCTGGCAAGGTAACAACAGTCTATAAGATTATTCATAATTTTATCTTCAATTAAAATCTTAAGTTGTCTTTCCTCATTGAAAATAGAAATTCATGTTACCTTTTTAAAGTTTTGAAGATGCAATATATCAAAATATAAACTTTTACTGCATTTTTATTGAATTTTTGGATACCAGACATCTATTATAATCATTATGAACATAATTTTCTAATTAATACATTTAAAAGAATCAATATTTGATTTATCGAATTTTTAAAATAATAGATACGTATCAATTGTTATTATTACTTGAAGACCTTCACATGCTACACTTAATCTTGACCGAAGCAAAAAATTACCTGAAATTACTTACGGTCTTACAATTCCATACCATCTTGGCAATTGTAGAAGATGTGACAAAAATGGCAAAAGTAAATAAATTTAATAAGTACAAAATTTACACCTGATTAGTTGCTATTTATGTGATTTTTCAGCCTTCTGAATTGAACACATTCTATGACATAGAAGCTGTATACAATTGTTTGAAAAAGGATTATGAAGCTAAGCAAGAGGACTTGATATTATATGGCCAATCCGTTGGAAGTGGACCTACCCTTCACTTAGCTTGTCGTTTAAAGAGATTGAGAGCTGTCATTCTTCACAGTGCAATCCTGTCAGGCTTACGGGTCTTGTATCCTGTCAAATTGACATTTTGGTTTGACATTTACAAGGTTAGTAATTTATCCTGCCAACTTTATCACTGATTGAATCTGTTTTGCCTTCGCGAGATCAAAAATTACTTCGTTTTTCCTTTGTTTTTAATCGGTAACATGTCTGTTTATTTGCAGAATATCGACAAAATAAAGCGTGTCAACTGCCCAGTTCTTGTTATGCATGTAAGTTCCTTTCTTTGCTGATCTTTCCGGTGTTTCGACAGAATTTATTTGGTTTTTTTTTCTTTTCGCTGGCTAGTTAGCGTCCTGAGTTATTCGCCACGTAGTTTGTGCAATTTATACCGTATATATGTTAGAGCTGCTTATGAAAACTTTGTTCACGCGCGCTCTAATGAGCTTCCTGAAATGGGTTGAACCTAAACTATATAATATTCAATTTTATATAAAAAATTATATATTTATAGTTGTATAACTATTAAAAGTGTACTTAAACTCAAGTATTAATATAAAATTATACATTTTTACAATATTATAAATTTTTTATTTTAAATAAATATAGTACATAGTTTATTTTATAATTTATATTTTTTAAAATTTGTCAAAATTTCATTAAATTCATTTAAGCTAGAGATGTCTAAAAAAATTTCCTAACTCTTCCTCAAGCTCAAAATAACTAAAGCTTGACCTTTCAAATTCAATTTTTATCAAATAGATTTCAGCTTTTAATCATATTGTGTCATCAAGATTATTGGGGTTTTGAAACTGAAATATTTTCAGGGAACAAATGATCATACTGTTGATTGGTCTCATGGAAGACGCCTGTGGGAGCTTGCTAAGGAAAAGTATGATCCTTTATGGATTGAAGGTGGTGGGCATTGTAACCTGGAGACATATCCTGAATATATCCAACACTTGGAGAATTTCATAAATGAAATGGAGAAAATCTCCACTGATGCAAAACCAATGAAGCAGCTTAGTTCTGACCCTAGCATTAATGTTAAACAGAACAAATGCTTTAGATGGAGAAGCAAACCCACAAAAATGTTGTAGCTCATTTTGTACAGTTAATCAATAAACAGCTTCCTGGATTAGATCTGCATGCCTCAAGCTATCATAGTTTGGCATTTAGATAGCTAAAGATAATATATTGCTCCATATCGAAACTAAGAAATTATTTTCCCTACTTTATTAATATAATTTATTTTTTCAGTACATGAAAGAATGATCGATACCACAATAATGGACAATCCTTTGCAAATATTATTTTTTTTAAAATTTTTTTTGAAAATAAAGGAGAATAAAAACAATTTAGAAAATATTCAAATGGTAAAGCATCTAAGTCAAAAGCAAGCAATTATTCATGTTCGTTGCATGGTCATTGATACATTGATAATTCCAACACTACTCACTAGATCAATTATAGTAATGAAAGTAACTTCTCACAACCAATCCTCCTTAATATTAAAATGACCAAGCAGCTTTACAATACCTCTAAGGAAGATTAAAACTCTTATTAAAAATGATAATTCCTTAAGTTACCATCAATAAAAATTACAAAGATAATTCTAGATTTAGTAACTTGTATGACAATTTACTATTATTGAACATTTGCAACAGATCCTAATTACACACCTCCGAAAATGGTAGTGGTTATATGATTTTCAAAATTAAAGCAAATAATAAGAAGTTTAAGAAATGAAGCTTACGAGATCTCACATGTCATAAACAATGAACTCTTGTGTTGGCTTACAATACAAAATAAATGAAATAAAATAACTTTATCAATAAAAACTAAGATCAAAAGTCAAGTAATCCTCTTTATAATGGGAACAATCCTACCATTTATAGAGATAAAAAACGAGAAAATAAATAAATAAATAATCTTCAAGATATCATTTGTATCTTCTAAACAAATATCTAATTTGATTTCTAAATAAAAATACAAAATTTTAATTTCCAAATCTCATCAGATTGAGTCCTATAAGTTTTGTTCTTCTTGTGCCCAGAGTTCGTCATACGCACTTGATGTTTTCAAATTCTTACTAAAATATGTCCCTTTATTTTTTTTACTTTTTACCTAAAAATTCTACAAAATTCAAAATATGCAAAAATCAATTATTCTAAAAGATTTTATTCACAAAATAGACCAATGAAATATCCAAAAATAAGCATATTTTACATTCAATTATATACTAGAAGAAATTACCATTGTTTCATTCAATCTAGGTTTCTGTTGTATCAAAAATTAAATGTGTTTCACTTCTTAATATATTATTTATTACATTAGTTGGTGTATACATGTCTCTGCTATATGAGTGTACCACTTTTTGGCAAGTTTCAAAGCTTTGGTGAGGGTAACAAGTCGCAATATAATCAAAGGGAGCAAGAAAATGATGCTCTAATAACCTACAACATTATGATCGCATTTAGCTATTGAGTTTATCAAATGGAATATTGATGGGTCAACCATGGGGAACTTAGTGGAATTAGAGGAATTTTGAGAGATAATGAAGACATATTGTTTGTCAATCCTAGATTTTCACCTACATGTATGCATTTTCAGAATTTACTCTACGGCTTAGTGTTGTGTTTCATTTTTGAATCTAAGTTGCATACATGTTATTTACAATGTCATAAGCCATTTGGTCATATGATGTATCTAGTTTTTGGCTCATGCAAGATGATACATGAAGTTGGTCTTTTTATGCGTGTGTGTCCTATGAACTTACTCTTTTCTTGATATGACTTGACATGTCACATCCGCACGCACACGACTTAAGCATTTTATTACGTATTTCACAATCGTGGATTTTATTGATTGATTTAGGCAATTATTAGGGTAAGCTTAAATGTTTAATTATTTAATTTGACAAAAGTATAAGTTGAATGTGTTGATTAATTCACAGTGTTATTATTAATTAAGTTATTTGTGATGATTTGGTATACTATAGGTATTGACTTGTGTTGTGGTGTTATTACTAATTAGGACAATTAGTGATAATACAACGTTTTATTATATAAGATAATGCATTAAGTTTAAATTAATTATGTGGGCGAATTAGTTATTAAGATATGAGTTATCTTATTTAATTTCTACTAATTAGTTAAATATCGTATTAATTATTGGAACGTGCATACATACATTACTATATGATTTAGAGTTTATAATAGTATTAATTTATGTTATTGATTTATGTTCACTTAATTATGGGTTATTCTATTTAAATTGAATAATAATATTCATAAGTATGAAATTAGAATTTGGTGATGAATTTTTATTTAGTATATACAAGTGTACGATTAATGGTATTTATATATACGTATGTACTTTGATAATTTCATTTGTATTAAATATTATATTTATACAGTTTTATATATATTATAATTTATTAATTATGTTAGTGGATCTTTATGCTTTATATTATTAAATTATGTTTTATATTATTTAATTAAGAATTCATATTTGAGTAGTATATTTGCTAATATAATATTTAAATAGTATGATTTGTTATGTATAGAATAATAAAATTTACAATCATTGAATTAAGAATTGAGTAGAGATTATTATTAGATAAATGCATTATATGGTTATTTGTATTTATACATATTTTATTTTATTTTATTTTATTTTATTTTATTATTTAGTTATATTTCTTATGGAATAGATTATTAGATTGGGTAGCAATTTTGTTCATATATGCATATTAAATGTTTTATTAATTGGGATGGCAATAATGTAATTATAGGTTAGTAATTATATTATTTTAGCTAAGTGGAGGGGACATTACAGAGACAAGGAAACATGCTCCCATCAGATAACAAATTATATCATAACTCCCTGGTTCTAAAGACATTCCTTATTTCATACAAACCATAGTTAACGTCATATTTATACACACATTAATACAAATTTATTATATATCCAAGTTTAATGTACTGCCAAAGTACTTATTTAAAATCTTGCACGATTATAAACTTTAAGAAGTCCATAAAATAAATTACCACACGAACGTAGATAGTCCTGCTGCTGCCACTAAAGTTTCTCTTCCGCGGCTTTGCTAGTTCCTGCGTTTATCAATGGACAAACGCTGAGTATAAAACTCAGTGGTGCTAGTTATACAATTAAATCCAATTTATCAAAATATATGGTTCAAGCAAATTAATTATATCATCTATACATGGATCATATTAGCAGAAAAATTCATATGAACATGATATTATCATTTAAATCATGGTTTATACAATATGTTAATATCAAATTTCATGAATAATGCATATAACTGAGAATGCATTCATGCTATGCATTCTCCCTCTTTTTCTTTGAATCATGTTATTCATATGCGCATTTGCTGGGCTTATATCATCTCTGTGATATCATAAATATGAGCTCATTTCTTTTCCATATAACCGTATAAACACTATTATCCAACGATAACATATTTATTAAATTCCCGTAGGATTAACATTATGCCCAGTAATAATCATTTTACTCTGTTCATATATCATTTTCCTTTCTTTTCACCTTATTCCACCATGTCATGTCATGTTATGATTCATGTAAAATGTCATATAATTAATAAATGTATAATAAATGTATAATGCTCAGTTTAAATAATTAAAATGATGTAATACTATTGTATTACCAAACCTTTGCCTCTTTGATCAATTAATGATCGAGGACTTCAAACATACTAGCACAAACCTGGTTTGTCTTTTCCCTGATTTATTTCGTTGAACGATGCGTGTATAATATCCTCTGATTGACCTATTTAAAATTCATAATAATAATTTGTTTATTAGAAATTAAATCGATTACTATTCATCGTATAAGATTTAAATTCTAAACTTACTATTTATTTCAACGATATTTTACTAATTTTATCGTTACTAAACCTCATATTTAAAAGAATAAACTATACTAATTTCATAGCTAAGTTGTTTAAAAATAACTAAATTTTCAACATATGACACTTAAAAATATATCTCAACTTTACAATTTAAATTAATAATTAATAATTAATAAATATCATATTTTTGATTAAAAATCAATTTTTTTAAAAAAACTAAGCATAAATATTTTTCTTAATGAAATAATCTTTCATGTTTTTTTTAAAATCAATTGCTTAAATCATATCACTCTTTCTCTTTTTAAAATTCTATAATCATAATACTTCTTAAAATTCAAAAGCTATTTCGTAAAAATTAAAATAGGACTATATAAGTAAAGTTATTTAATTAAATAACTATTTCATACATAATTACATAATATCTAAAACAATCTTAAATAAAGAAATAAACAAATTTTCTTAAAATGTTATCGCAACATATTTTTGTCTTCTAATATTTTAAAACTTATAGAAAATATATCTTATCTTGAAACAAAAATTAAATTGATAATCATATTAATAACCATCATGCCTTCTATTTAGAATACAAATCATAAATATTATTTTTCTAAATTAATAAACATAATTTCTTAAAACCCAAAATCTTTAAAATCATATAACTTTTTAATAAAATGTCATTATATATATATATATAGTAAAATATGGCTATTCATAAATGAAAATTCAACCTTTTGAATAAATCTATTTCTTAAAACCAACTTAACGTTATATTATCTCAACATATATATATTTTTTTAATATTCACATTTACTAATTTTGAAACTTCTTAATTTAAATTACATATCTAATCATTGGTTAAAATTCATAATATTTATTTAAAACACCCAATACCATTGAACTTAAATTAAAACCAATACTTAAATTAAATCAGTTAAATAAACTTAATTTTATTTAAAATAATTACCATATGTATAAATCTTTAAATTAAATCAAATTTGAATATAAAGAAATTTTACTAATTCCATAACCATAATCTTAAAAATTTATGAATCTTTATTTCTTAATCATAAATTCATTTTGCTTAAAAAGATTCCCATTTCGTAAAAAGATAAGTAACATATTTTGAAATTTTTATTTACATATCAACTTAAGTTGATTAACCAATATAATTAAATCATCCTTTTAAAAACAATTTCATTAAATAATTAAGACATTAGATATCATCCCTTTATTTAAATACTTTTCTAAACTTTCCAAAATACATATATATCTATACACATTTAGCAATAAATTTATAAATCCAATACTTACCATTTTATTTTCCAACACATATTTATAGTTTTTAATATAGAAATATAAATACATCTTGATTATCTATGAATTAGTTAACATTTTTCCAAAACAAGGAATCCATATGAAACTTTAAAATATAAGAATTCCATAACTCTTTAAAATACTTACCACAATCACGTTATTTAGGCAAAACCAAGGATTCCCCTTAAAACATTAAGTTTTACCTCAGAAACCAATTCATTTAACAAAAATATGGACCAATCTTTCATGAAACCGTACTTGACCTACTCAATTCTAGCTTCTTAAATCTTTAATTTAATTCTTCAAAGTTAATTAA
>CANYBF010319067.1:0-46219 GCA_948192965.1 Dalechampia spathulata
GCTAAATGATTAAAATTCTGTTGAGTTATTACTAAGCACATACATATACATATAATTACAGGACCTACTGAGGAGCCTGTTCACGTGTCCCCGAGACGCGTAGATAAGGGTAAAGCCCTTGAAGGTTAGTGCTATCATACTCGACTTAAATAATAAGTCTGAGATAATATCACACACGCACTGCATAATAATTATTAAGTCATATGCTCTGAGATACCTTATGATATTCACTTAAATATTCCAATGCATCATATCACATAAATCATGTTCATCATGAGATAATGCATTAGCATTTCATGACATCATTTCATGGCATCATAAGGACGGAAAAGTGAGATTATTGTGATATGTTGAGATTGCATATGTATGGAGATGTTTATAAGGAAGTTGAGTACAGTCACTTCCCATACACTGAGTTCAGTCGCGTATGTTATTTGTTATTATTGAATGCTGAGTACAGTCGCATTCCAGAACATATTATGATTAAAAAAATATGATTGATGAATCGAGATACGACAATGAAACAGATTGATCGAGGGAGAGTGCAAAACATTGCATTCTCATAAATTCATTTCATATTTGCATACATTTATTTTGAATTGAAAAGGATATTGTGGTTATGGAAATACGTGAATTATTTATGATGCTATGAATGGAAATCAGAGGTGAATCTAGGTATTACCAGGTGATGAATTGAGAATTTTAGAAGTATTTACGGGTGAATATGCTCATTTCGGGATTTGAACCGTACACTACAATAAATAAGTATTATTGACATGTGATGTTACGATTCCACGTAATAATGATTTTGATGTTATTACTTTGAATTTCTTTATACTTAAACATTATTACGTGTTGCATTCATTTATTAGCACCACTGAGTTTTACTCAGCGTTTATCATTTGATGAACGCAGGTCCAGGCACATCAGAAGTTAGACGGGATTAGCGTTAGTTATTAGCAGTGCGGTACACGACTTCGACGATTCTTGCGAGGGTTGCCATACTGGGCCTTAGTTAAGCGGACTCCTGCAGGCATTGTGTATATTGCTTATGCTCTTTTCAATTTTAGCAGTAACACTAGGTTGCGTTGCTTCGACTACTACTTGTTGATGCCACTGCGCATAACTATAGCCATCTTTGTATTTATGACTCGTTACGTGTAACAAATGTTTCAGTGTTGTTTCTTATCTTTTTAATATGAGTTTGAGAATTATGTTCTATGTAAAGTTCTTTGGCATGCTTAACATATTTTGAAATGATATATGGATAGTGATTATTTTCCCTTGTGATGAAATTTTGGAGCTCGATGGAGGAGTTTCAGGGTTTCATTACGGGACATGTCTCCACTTAGAGGTGTGACATTTTCTCTCAACCAAAGCATAAAAAATCTTAGTTTCTTTAAGAATGGCAAGCATAAGGATGCAATTGACTCCCCAAGACCCGACTTCCATCCCAAGGTGTGCTTTAATTGAGCAAATGATATGAGATACTTACTACAGGGCTGTATACAAAGATAACATCATAGAAAATTCATTATAGACTATGACATCCGATTTGAGGCCCTAGTAGTTTATACGATAGTATACGAATAGAGGTCTGTATGCATATATGTTTTATTATACTATGATGTGTATATATGTATGCTCATATATGTGGATGTATTGGTTTTGATTGTGATGTTGCATGCGATGTTGTCGCCTTATTGGGAAGCGTGACTTCTCGGTTGAATAAGGGGCAGCCAATTGGATGTGTTAGTTTGGTTTTGGAGTGTTTTAGCAGGTTTTAACAGGTTTCAGGGTGAGTAAGGGGTGCTATGAGGGTATGTACTGGTTGTAGGCATGCGGTACGAGCGTACCAGGCATGAGGAATAGGAAGTATTAAGGTCCTGGAGACGGTACGAGCGCACCAAAGAGCTGTACGGCCGTACCATAACTCGTAGGAAAATGAGTTTGTCAGGAAATTCTGGATGGTACGGGCATACCATATGGGTGTACGGGCATACCACAACTCACAGGAAAATAAGGGCATCAGAACTTTAAGTTTGGTATAGGCATACGGGAGTTTGGTACGGCCGTACGTGACTTAAAACACCATTTTTAAAGAGGATAAACATAAGACTTTTCCTTATGTTTTCTCCTAAACTTCTAAAACCCTTCCCCTAAACCCCTGGAGAGAGTTGTCTTGGTGCTTTGAAGCGTGTAGAAGCTTGTTTGGCTTGGCTAGAAGCTTAGAAGATTGCTTAGACACTAGAAGCTACTTCTAACAGGTTAGTACTAGTGTGTGTCAGTTTGATGTTAGATGCTAGGTGTGTTCTTCTCTTGCTTGTAAGCTAAGTTTGGCTATGAGATTGATGTTTAGGGATTGAATTCCCATTTATTACCTAATATGTGTGATATAAGCTTGCTTTACTACTTTCATAAGCCATTTCTCCGTATTATGTTGCATTGAACATTGCTTACTGGCATAAACATAATAGGAGGGTTGAGAATAATGAGAGAAAATGAGGAAAAGGCATGTTGGATCATATATTATAAAATTCCATAATGGAATCTTATGTTATGTTACCTCCTACGGGAGTTGAGTCTCGAGACATAGTTTAAAAAGGGGCCTACGGGCCGAGATTACAGTTGCCCTCCTTCGGGAGTTGAGTACCGGTACATAGAGATCCAGCATGGGAATATATTGTGCACAATAAACAGAAAAGAAAAAGGAAAAAGGGGGCAAGCATAGCATTGCATTGTATTGCCTGTGGATTGAAATGCTTGTTTCTATGATATGTGTTATGTGTTACTTGCACCACTGAGTCTTCGACTCAACGTTTATCAATTGATGGACGCAGGTTCCGAGCCTACAGTAGAGGGCCCAGAGCAGTGATTGCCATGTCAGCGGAGAGGCAGATTCTGCAGCAATCCTAATCTCGAGGTGGTCTGGGACAGTCGAGCACATTTCTTTTTGTTAGCCTGTTCACTGTAGTTTGTATGTAATTGAGAGGCAATAGTATAGCTGTAGTTTTATGGTGATTTTGTATGGGAACAGTGTATTTCCCCTGAACCTTTATGTAAAGACATACTAATGTGTATATATATATAGTTATTTGATTATCCAAGGTTGTTATTGTATTTGGCTCTTTACATCGATTGCACCACCATACTGTATGTTGTCCCCATACAACATCTATTTATGCAGGTATACGTATCCCTTGTAGGGTACACAGCGGTTTTCTGTACGGGAGGTCGTTGTGTATGCTACGGGAGCATGTTACTCCAGGTATGGGCTAGGTATGACATAGACTCTCACCAATCACAAGCTCCATCCAAAAAGGTTTTTTTGGTGTTTAGGCCTGGTTTTCTTGAGTTGTATTTAATATTGGAATTTTGACCTTTTAAGCTCATTTAGGTAATTTTAGGCTAGGAAATTATGCTAGAATAGGGCTAAGCTTAAAATTAAGTCAATTTATCATGAGAATTTATGAAAAAATGCATAAAATTAGGATGGATTGAGATAATATATTGTGCATATTACATAATGTGTAGTGCACATATATGGTTCTGGGTAGAGATTTTAAGGAAATTTGAGAAATTTTGGGAGGAAAGACTTCAACTCAAAGCTTGGTAGGCTTAGTAGTTTATTTTTGGATATTTTAGCTATGGGTAGAGCTCTATACTCTTTGATTATAGTTTGAATTCTACAAATTTAGTCTCCTAAACTCGAAAATTTTTATAAAGAGAGGATTATCATCAAAGCAGGTAGTGTCTACGTCTATGAGGGTACTCACAACTATCATGAGAGGTTTGAGATATAGTGGACTAAAGTTACTTTGATTGATATATGTCTTACTTCATAGGTATGGAAAAGAAATGCAACAAATTTGTTATGACCACTATGATTGAGAGGTGGATGGACTCCATTTAAACCTTCCCTCTACTAATAGGGAAGATAACCATCACTTTTGGGATCTTCATCGGGATCATTGGAGGAGAGTGTATTGGACTATTAATCTAGTTTAATGCTAGATTGACATCATTACATTAGTTTAATGATAAGTGAGTTGAAGTATTTCCTTAGACTTCAAGTTAAGCAATGTGAGGATGGAATCTTCATCAACCAATTCAAGTACACTCAAGAGATGCTCAAGAAATTTGGATTGGAAGACACTAAAGCTAGCAAAACTCCAATGAGCACAACTACTAAATTGTCATTGGATGAAAGTGGGAAGCTAGTAGATCAAAAGAAATATAGAGGTATGATAGGTAGCCAACTTTATCTAACTACATCTAGGCCCGATATTATATTTGTTGTTTATATGTGTGCTAGATTTCAATCTTCACCTAGGGAATCTCATTTGAGTGTTGTGAAAAGGATTTTTAAATACTTGATTGGAACTATGCATTATGGATTGTGATATGCTAAAAATGATTGTTTTGATTTAATAGCTTATTTTGATGTTGATTTTGCTGGAAACTTGTTGGATAGGAAAAGTACCTCTGGTACTTGTCATTTTCTAGGTAATTTCTTGGTTTCTTAGTTTAGAAAGAAGAAAAATTGTGTATCCTTGTCTACTGCTGAATCTAAGTATATATCCGCAGGTTGTTGTTGTGCTCAAGTTCTTTGGATTCAACAATTAAGGGATTACAATGTTTGTGTTTCTTGTACTTCTATTAAATGTGATAATACTAATGCAATAAATCTTTCTAGGAATACCATTCAGCATTCTAGAACTAAGCATATTGATATTAGACATCATTTTCTGCATGATAATGTGCAAAAAGGGAAAGTTATATTGGATTTTATTGATATAACTCACCAATTAGCCGATATTTTCACAAAACCCCTAAGTGAAGAATGATTGAACTTCATCAAACATGAATTAAAAATGATAGATGAGTCATTTTTGAAATAGGAGTGATGGTGGACTTAGGAAAATTCAAGAATTTTCATTAAATTTCTCAAAAATTTTCAAGTTTTAAGTCCCCGTACGGCCGTATGTGATTAGTACGTCCGTACAGTTCCTCTATCTCATTTCAGCACTTTCTGGCACGGTCTGTAATCTTTTCAGTATGATCGTATGTGTTGTGGTATGACAATACCAAATTTGGTATGCCCGTATGTGGTCCTGAGAGAATTTCTTCTAAAACCCTCGTACGGCCGTACACCTGAGTGGTACGCCCATACGCAATCTTGAATTCCAAACATCTGTGCCTCGTACGGCCATACGTCTCAGCCATAAGCCCGTACGTCTCAGCCATACGCCCGTACACGATATGAATTTTCAAGGCATTTTTGGCTCGTACAGCCATATGCCCCACCCGTACGCCCGTACGCGACGTGAAAAATAGTTTTTAAAGCTCATTTTTCAGTTTTCAACTCATTTTCACTCAAATATCCTCTGAAATTTCCTCTAAAATCCTCTCCAAAACACTCCAAACCTCTGACATTCTGCTTAATCCTTCCGTATTTGTCCATTCCGGTTGGTTTTCAATCTTTTAACTATCTTTTCAATTATATTTTTTACTGTTTTATTAATCTTTCAGTGCCTTTTTGAATTATTTGATTTTCTGCTTATTCTATGTCTTTTTAGCTCTAGGTTCTTTAGAGTTTAGTGCTTAGGATTGCATTTTGAACTTGTGTGTCAAATTTTACTAATTTTTGTGCAGATTTTATTTTTGAGTTTTCTAAACAGCATCGCATTTCTGTCAAAATTTTCAAAACTACTGTTTTATCGATTTTTATATTTTTTTTACTATGTCTACTCCCGATGATCGTGGTGACTCTTCACGGAGAGTTAAATGCATCGTTCCAGCAAGCTCTGATCCTCGAGTGACTACTCCTACTACTTCAGTTATGACTTCTATTCTTAGTGAGAAAGTATTTTCTCACTCTCGCTTCACATGTCGTCCTACACTCCGACTGACCGATCTGGAGGACGATGTTCTGGGTTATTTGGCCAATGTTCATTGGTCAAATTTCGCATTCATCTCTAACCATTTCATTCAGTCTGTCGCGTTAGAGTTTTTACAGACTTTCTCACTATTCACTTCTTATTCCTATACCTTCCATCTCTTCCACAGACATCATTCTCTTTCTGCCTCAAAGTTTGATGGTCTATTTAGGTTTTCTACAGAGGGCATTGTTAATGTCAAATCTGCGATCTTTGATCGTAACTCTTTTTGGAGGGATATAGCCCTCAACACTACTTTCCGGCCTTCTCGACAGAAGGCCTCCTGCCTCAAATCCCCCACTCTTTTCTACTGTCATAGACTGATCTCCTATCTTATCTTCAGGAGGTCAGATTCTAATGACACAGTTATTGGCTTTGACCTCATTTTCCTATATTGTATGGTCACGGGCACACCTATTCAGTTTGGGCATTGGCTTTAGACCTCCTTTCATGAGGTCAGCATCCAGAAGCAGCCTGGCAGAGCTATTCTTTTTGGTCCACTCATTCATCATATCTACCACCAATTGCATGCTTTTCCTCCCTCTCACCCCTCTCCAAGACCCCTTGGTCCTAATCTTGATCTGTCATTCATTGAGCATTCCATGCTCCTTGAACGAACTGCTGAGGATGAGTTTGTCATTCATTTAGAGTACATCTCCAGACGGCAAGCTCATCTTCAGTCATTAGAGCTTCCCAATGACACTGTCACACTCTACGGTCGGCGTGCTGTAGAGGTCCTTCAACGCCTCCAGGTTCCTCTACCTGATGACATCCCTACAGAGTGGCGCGACCAGCCTGCTCCCACAGATGACGCTTCTCGCCAAGCGGCTCTTAGCTACAAATGACAGTGTCACTTCACTATTGGTTCTTCATCTTCTGGTGTCATTCCTGATCCTACTGATCCAGCTGCCACATCTACTGCTGCTGCTACTACTCCTGCTAATGATGCTGCTGCTGCTGCTCCTCCAGATTCTATCTCTCAGCAGCTCGCCACCATTCTTGCTCATCTCGATCGCGTAGACACATTTGAGCATCGATTCAATCGCATTGATCAGCAGATTGGCCTTCTTACATAACAGTCTGCACATATCAGTCAGCAGCTTGATTAGCATGTTGCTAATTTCCATGAGTTTCAGACCTCCATTTCAGAGACTCTTCATTCCATTAGCATCATGATGGAGCCCTTCATTGTGCCTCCACCGAGTCCACCTCCTCCTCAAGACCCTCAGTGATCATCTCTTTTTGATGTTGTCAAAGGGGGAGATGTTTATGATTTAGGACTAGGACTTATGTTAGTGGAGTTATTTATTTCATGTTTTGTATTGGATATTGTATCTTTTGGATATATTTTTATATATATGATGTTTATTCATGTATTGGATATTGTATCTTTTGGATATATTTTTATATATATGATGTTTATTCAAATTATTTGATTTGGTGTTTGGTGTTTATTTGAGTTATGATTATATTGTTTATTTCTTCTCTTTGTATTTGGTTGTTGATG
Source organism: Dalechampia spathulata (assembly GCA_948192965.1). Taxonomy (NCBI): domain Eukaryota; kingdom Viridiplantae; phylum Streptophyta; class Magnoliopsida; order Malpighiales; family Euphorbiaceae; genus Dalechampia; species Dalechampia spathulata. The sequence goes on from CANYBF010319067.1 coordinate 7,447, forward strand.
ACATTATAGTTGATTTGGTGTTGGATTGTATTTATGGTTGTATGGCATGCATTCCAAAACAAAAAGGGAGATTTCCAAAATTTTTAAATCAAAATGTTTTTTAAATGAGTTTTGCAAATTAAACTTAAATTGATTGCCAACATTAAAAAGGGGGAGATTGTTAGACCCTAGGTTTTGATGTATGAGTCACGTGTGAGTCAATTTAAGTTATTTGTAATTTTCTATAATGTTTTATGGGTTGGTACGGGCGTACCAAATGTTGTTGTTGAGTGGTATGACCATACGATTGACCGTACCTAGTGAGTATTGGTTTATAGAGTTTGGTACGGACATACCATTGGGTGCTACGACCGTACACAAACTCTCAGGAAAATGGTTTATTAGGAAACATGTTTTGGTACGGGCGTACCATTGGTGGTACGGTCGTATGCGAACTCGCAGGAAAATGGCTTTGTTAGGAAACTTTGTTTGGTACAGGCGTACCAAGTGATGGTACGACCATACCACTTTTCCCTCTCTTTTTCTAACGGATATATTTGAATCCATACGGGCGTACGAAAATAGTATGGCTGTACGCGACTTATAAAACAGACTTTTAAGTCTGTCAAACGACTAGTTTTTGTAAGAACTTTCATTACTTTGAATTCTAACATGCAAAAGATTGCAGAGCATATTTTCCTTGAGATTATTCATCAGTTTCAAGTAAGTTTGAGCTTGTACTCCTCATTACTTTCTTGTTTGTATTCTTACAACCTAGATATTAGGTTTTATTATTTGTGAGATTGATGTGTGATTAATCCTTGGGGATTAATTTGTAATTGAGTAGTCTGTGAGAACTGATATTGTAAAGGTTTGAGTGTAATCCTTGAAAACACCAGGGTATTGGATTCATTTGGGAATCCATTTGTAATTGATTGATTTTAGTGGAACCCTAAGTTGAGGCTTAGGAGAAAGTGGACGTAGGCAAGAGTTTAGCCGAACCACTCTAAAATCGCACGTGTTGCCAATAGTAGAAGGAATTTCAATAATAATAATAATAATAAGAGTAAAGTTATTTAATACAAAGAGTAATTAGAGTTATTTATATATGATACATAGAATATCACTAGTAAAGTTTTAGTTATTTGAATGGTTTATTGCTATCAATAGTGTATAAAGTTATATATTAAGATGAGATAGGGTAAATTATAACTTATATATCTTAATTGGTAAAACTATATGAAAAGGCTACTTTGTATGCATTAGTAACTATTTATAATTTAGTTTACACTAAAGATATGGTATTATTATTATTGACTACGAAATGTTTTGCTTCTGAATATATCAAATAAGTTTGAATAGATTGAAGATACTAAATAATTTAGTTACTTATTACAAACAATTTGAAATATGATTAATGATCAGTGATTAATGACATATAAAACATATATTTTTAGATATTTTTAATTATATTTATATTTTAAAAAATCATTAAAATATTTTAATGATGATGAAATAATGATAAATGAAAATAAATTTTACAAATGAAAGATAATTATGTATTTAAATTAAATTATAATTTCTATATTATATATATACTCAATTTATATTTTATTTTATACCATGAAAGAATATATTTATTTAATTATTTATGAATCATATGTTAAAATAAAATTAATTTATTAATTAATTATATTATAAATATAAAATATTATGAATATAATATAAAAAGTATAATCAAAACAATCTCAATTAAATAAAACATAATAAAACTAAGATATGATGAAAAATATTAATGCAATAATATTATTATAAAAAATTAATTAAAATATTAAATTTTAAGTAAGTATTGTAATTTTGATTCAAATAATAATAAAGTTTTATATAATAATAAAATTTTAAGGTATAAACATTTTATTATAAAAATTATATATGTAATAATAAAATTTTATTAAATAAAATTATATATTATAATATGTATATATAATAATATAATTTTATTAAGATTAAAAAATTTTAAAAATTATAAAAAATAACATAAATAATGCCTTACAACCAAATAAAAGAATAGAAAAAATAAAATTATACCGAATACCGGAGCGGAATCCAAAGGCCGAAATACTAGCTTCTTTCATTCCAGACCGAGACCCAGACCCATTTAGGCTTTTTCGGTCGGTTAATCCAGACTTATTTATATTAAGTATTTTCGTTTAACTTATTATACAATTAGGGGACACATTAACTCACAAATCAAACACAACCCACCCCTTCTTCCTCTTATCTCTCTCTATTTCTCTCTCTATATGTCTCTCTCTCTACCTGTTTTTAAATAATTTACAGTCTTTTTACTCTTCGGATGTGTAAGCATCCATCGCTTCCCTCTCTCTCCTTATATAAGGTTTTCTCCTTTCTCTTCCCTTTTAAATTTATTCTATTTTATCTTATTATATTTATGTATATTTGCGTGTGTATATGTATGTATTTATATCTGATCTGTACCTTTGCTATTCGCTACCTTTTTCGGAAATAGCAACTCTATTAGGTTTTGTTTTAGGGATTTCGTTTTTGTTTACTTTACGATGCTAATTTTGTCTTAGGGTTTTTTTATTTGCTCGCTGTATTTTGTTATTTTTCTTATTTTCTCTCTAATTGCAGTAAGTGATAGTTGTAGTTTGAAGTAAAAGAAGTGCGATGGCGACGATAAGATCGAGCTTGCCGTCTGGACTCCGTCAACTTTTGTCTGGTGAAAGCGTTGTTGGCCCTTCTATTAAACTTGATGCTGACCCTGTAAGTTATATTTTTCCCCCTTTCTTTTATAGTTCTTCTGTTTACTTGATTTTTCTTAAATTTATTGTTTGTTGTCGTGTTCTGTACTGTTTTCCTATTGGTTTTTCAGCTTTCACTGCCGTTTGGTGTACCCATTGACCAACTCTATCTATCTATATTTTTTTCAATTTGAGGTTTTGGATTGGTAGTAATTGTTTGGATGCACAAGAAATTCCTTTTTTTTTTTTGCCTTTTCCGTTGGTTTCGTATTGTGTGAATTCACAAGCCCTAATTAGCTGAAGTGTGCTTTTTTAATAGCTGGGTTCATCACTGATTTGGCCCAGGGCACGTGAATAAGCTTCAATTAATTTGATCTTCATGTCCTGGTGTGCAGTTTCATGTGTTTGAAATGCACTGTTTTACCACTCTCTCTCACTTTTCGTGGCTTGCAACATTTCAACTTGTAAATGCTATTTCTATATGTCCTTTGTGCCATTTTATGACATCAGGAACTTTACTACTATTTGCAAGTCTATTAATTTATATGCATTTTGATATCTATTATAGTCTTGTTGAAAAAAGGTATCATATTTGTATATCTGTACAAATCATAAAAATTTGCAAAAGGATTAACAAAAATGATCTTTTCCATATCTGAGCAACACAACGTCCATCCTTTTGTATGTTGTCAATTGTCAAGAGATTTTAGTTGGCTTTCTCATTGTTAAGGAAGGTTTTAATTATTATTGCCCATTTCACGTGATGATATTAGAAGTCATTAACTCTGTTTCTTTTTTTTGGGATTTTGGGTTTTCTTCCCCTCAATGTTCTTTTTTTTTTTTATCTTACTTTTGCATTTTCTGCAATTGGTAGTGTTTTGAACTTTTTAACTTGTTCAATATTTTCATTATCATTTACATGTATTCATGCTGAGTAATTTTGACCTGGCTCTTTTTATTTACAGTTCAGCTTATATTTCATGGTGCTTTGATGGCTACTAACTTTTTATCTTTCTATTATTTTTGTAAAGCCTTAAAACTTTCGTCCAAGGTTGAAATGATTGTATATTTCTCAGTTTGATTTCAATTGTTGGTTCAAAGTTTTGCAAAACCTGTGACATATATTTGTCCTTGCAGCCTCCTAAAGTTAAAGCATTTATTGATAAAGTGATTCAAAGTCCGTTGCAAGATATAGCGATACCCCTTTCTGGCTTTCGATGGGAGTACAATAAGGTAAAGACATTCATAGTTTACTCTCTGATTGAATTTTATTCTCCCTAACAGGCTTTGCTATGTGCCTAAAGAATCCTTTTTGATATGCCCTTTATTTCTGCAACTTTGCTTATTTGAGTCTTTAACTTGCAGGGAAATTTTCATCACTGGAGGCCTTTGTTTTTGCACTTCGATACTTACTTCAAGACATACTTGTCAAGTAGGAATGACTTGCTCCTGTCGGATGGTATTTCAGAAAATGAGAGTCCATTTCCAAAGCATGCAGTGTTACAAATATTACGAGTGATGCAAATAATTTTAGAGAATTGCCACAATAAAAGTTCATTTGATGGCATAGAGGTATGTTTGTTTTGATCAAGTGCAGACTTAATTTGATGTTGGATTGTTTTCTATAAAGTATAGATGATTCCCTGGGTTGATGTGTGTATTTGTGCATGTTTGACATGATGAGGAAACCAACATGCCCGTGACATGCACAGGACACACTGTAAAATATGTGTGTGTGTGTGTGTGTGTTTTTTTTTTTTTTCATTTTTTTATAAGTTGGTGGGAGCACATGGCATTGGATATGTTGGACCACTTTGAGATGTAAATTGAAAATTTTCTTAAAATCTTTAATTTAATTTCTTTTTCTGAAAACAATTGAGTAACCAGAGGGACTTGTACATTTAGTTGCTTGAATAGTCAAATGTTATGTTTATTTCAATCTATAGTATAAAGATGTAATGGTTTATGTATTTTGCAACAACCCAAAACTGGCATTGTGTTGTTTTATTTTTTCTCGAACAGATTTAAATTGTATGATGAAATCAAATCAAAGTATGCCTATCAATTTCTAGCTTCATCTTGATGAAAGAATTAAGAGAAGTTATCATTACATACATTATAATAGTCACCATTACATGCATTGTAACAGTTATCATGATGCACATGTACATGTAAGCATAATAGCAATTAGCATACATATATATGTTTTCGAAAATAACCCTGTCAATGCTATATCTCTGCATGTGTGTGTGATGATAACTGTTATGATGTCTGCAATGAGAACCGTTCTTTCATAAAGATGAACTAAACTGGAAACCATGCACATATCCATTACAACGGTTACCATCGCTTAATACTATTTCTTAAAAAATAATTAGCTGTTCCTATGTCATGTCTGCCAGTTTTCCTGTATTTATACTTCTACCTGTCTGCCTTTTGTACTTAATAGGTTATTTGTTATTTTCTGTTGCCTCCAAATTTCATCTTTCATTTTCTGTTTCAGCATTTCAAGCTACTTCTAGCATCTACAGATCCTGAGGTTCTTATAGCCACATTAGAGACGTTGTCTGCACTTGTGAAAATCAACCCCTCTAAACTGCACGGAAGTGGGAAGTTGATTGGATGTGGCTCAGTGAAAAGCTATCTTCTGCCCCTTGCACAAGGATGGGGAAGCAAGGAGGAGGGCTTAGGCTTATATTCTTGTGTCATGGCTAATGAGAGAAGTCAGGAGGAAGGACTATCTCTGTTTCCATCTGATTCAGAAAATGAGCATGACAAGTCACAATACCGGATTGGTTCCACACTATATTTCAAATTGCATGGTCTCAATGGTGAAAGAACTGCAGACTGTTCTAATATGAGAGTTATACACATGCAGGATCTTCATTTACGGAAGGAAGATGATTTATCGTTGTTGAAACAGTGTATTGAGGAATACAATGTGCCTCCTGATCTGCGGTTCTCATTGCTAACTAGAATAAGATATGCCCGGGCTTTTCGTTCTCGCAGAATATGCAGGATTTACAGCAGGATTTGCCTACTTGCGTTTATTGTTCTTGTTCAGTCCAGTGATGCTAATGATGAATTGACATCCTTTTTCGCTAATGAGCCTGAGTATACAAACGAGCTTATTAGGATTGTCCGGTCAGAGGAGACTGTTCCTGGAACCATTAGAACTCTTGCAATACTTGCCTTAGGAGCTCAGTTAGCTGCTTATTCGGCATCTCATGAGCGGACTCGAATTCTTAGTGGATCCAGTATAAGTTTTGTTGTAGGGAACCGCATGATTCTCCTGAATGTGCTTCAGAGGGCTGTTTTATCTTTGAAAAATTCTAGCGATCCATCTTCTCTTGCTTTTGTTGAAGCGCTTCTTCAGTTCTATTTGCTTCATATTGTTTCATCCTCAGCTTCAGGGAGTAATGTTAGGGGCTCAGGAATGGTTTCTACATTTTTACCACTAGTAGAAGATTCAGATCCCAATCACATGCATCTTGTCTACTTGGCTGTCAAAGCACTACAGAAGCTCATGGATTACAGTAGTTCGGCTGTGTCACTTCTTAGGGAATTAGGGGGAGTGGAGGTTTTGGCTCAGAGATTGCAGGCAGATGTACATAGAATTATTGGCTTGGTAGGCAAAAATGATAATTCAATGCTCATTGGTGAAAGCTCAAGGTCTAATGATGATCACATCTACTCCCAGAAGAGGCTAATTAAGGGTCTTTTGAAGGCACTTGGGTCTGCTACATATGCTCCTTCGAACAATACCAGATCCATAAATTCCCATGATAGTTCTTTGCCTTCAACACTATCATTGATATATACAAATGCAGATAAATTTGGTGGTGACATTTACTATTCAGCTGTGACTGTCATGAGTGAAATTATCCACAAGGACCCAACTTGTTTCCCTATCTTGCATGAAATGGGTCTTCCTGATGCTTTTTTGTCCTCGGTAGTTGCTGGATTACTTCCTTCTTCTAAGGCTCTTACATGTGTTCCAAATGGTCTTGGTGCAATATGTCTTAATGCTAAAGGCTTAGAAGCAGTTAAAGAAACTTCGGCATTACGGTTTCTTGTCAACATTTTCACCAGAAAGAAATATGTGTTAGCAATGAATGAAGCAATTGTTCCTTTGGCAAATGCTGTTGAGGAGCTTCTACGCCATGTTTCTTCAGTGAGAGGCACTGGTGTTGACATAATAATTGAAATTGTTAATAGAATTACCGCCTTTGAGGATGGTAATTCTGCAGGGTCATCAGAGAGGGCTAGCGGGAATGCTGAAATGGAAATGGACTCTGAAGAAAAGGATGGGAATTGCTGTTTTGGCGGTGGCACTGATTTGGGTACAGAAGGAATCAGTGATGAGCAATTCATTCAACTGTGCATCTTTCATTTGACAGTATTGCTCCATAGAACAATGGAAAATTCAGAGACCTGTCGGTTATTTGTGGAGAAGTCAGGAATTGAAGCTTTATTGAAGCTTTTGTTAAGGCCAAGTATTGTTCAGTCATCTGAAGGGATGTCTATTGGTTTACATAGCACCATGGTTTTTAAGAGTTTCACCCAACACCACTCTGCACCATTGGCACGTGCATTCTGTAGTTCTCTTAGGGAACATCTAAAGAAAGCTCTGACTGGATTTGATGCAGTTTCAAGTTCAGTTTTACTGGACCCCAAAGCCACACCAGACACTGGAGTTTTTACTTCACTTTTTCTTGTTGAGTTCCTGTTGTTCCTTGCTGCCTCAAAAGATAATCGTTGGGTAAGTGCATTGCTTACAGAATTTGGAAATGGGAGTAAAGATGTGTTGCAGGACATTGGTCGTGTGCATCGTGAAGTTCTTTGGCAGATTGCTATGCTTGAAGATGCGAAGGTTGAGATGGATGATGATGGTACTAGTTCTGCTGCTGATTTGCAACAGTCTGAATTGAATGCGAATGAAACTGAAGAGCAACGGTTTAATTCCTTTAGGCAGTTCCTTGATCCTTTATTGAGGAGGAGGACGTCAGGCTGGAGTATAGAATCCCAGGTTTTTGACCTCATAAACCTATACCGTGATCTTGGACGTGCTACTGGGTTTACCCAAAGATTGAGTAATGATGGTCCTTCAAGCCGGTTTGGTTCCATATATCAACCACATCATTCTCCTGATTCTGCTAGTAGAAAGGAATTTGACAAGCAGAGATCCTATTATACTTCTTGTTGCAACATGGTGAGATCACTATCGTTTCACATAACGCATTTGTTTCAAGAGTTGGGGAAGGCAATGCTGCTTCCTTCTCGGCGCCGAGATGATACTGTGAATGTTTCCCCTTCTTCCAAGGTTGTAGCTGCTACTTTTGCTTCCATTGCATTGGGTCACATGAATTTTAGTGGTCATGCTAGTTCTTCTGATTCAGAGGTATCAATATCTTCTAAGTGTCGCTACTTTGGTAAGGTTATTGATTTCATTGATGGCATTCTACTCGACAGGCCAGATTCTTGTAATCCTATATTATTAAATTGCCTGTATGGACATGGAGTTGTTCAGTCAGTTTTGGCCACATTTAAAGCTACAAGTGAATTGCTTTTCAGGGTAAACAGGGCCCCTACTTCCCCTATGGAGACTGATGACGGGAATGAAAAAGCAGATGATAGGGAAGGGGCAGATAATTCATGGATTTATGGTCCTTTAGCTAGCTATGGTAAACTTATGGACCACCTGGTGACGTCACCACTTATTCTGTCTCCTTTTACAAAACACTTGCTTATACAGCCTTTGGCAAATGGATGCGCACCTTTTCCTAGGGATGCTGAGACATTTGTTAAGATGCTTCAGTCTATGGTGCTGAAGTCTGTGCTTCCTGTCTGGACTTGCTCTCAATTGACCGACTGCAGTAATGAATTCATCAGTACAGTTATTTCTATTATTAGGCATGTTTATTCAGGGGTTGAAGTGAAAAATCTGAACAGTAACACCAGCACCCGTATCTCCGGCCCTCCTCCAAATGAGACGGCCATTTCAACCATTGTTGAGATGGGTTTCACCAGGGCTAGGGCAGAAGAGGCTTTGAGGCAAGTTGGATCAAATAGTGTGGAGTTGGCTATGGAGTGGTTGTTTTCCCATCCTGAGGAGACTCAAGAAGATGATGAACTTGCTCGGGCACTCGCAATGTCTCTGGGGAATTCTGAATCCGATGTGAAGGAGGAAAATGCTGATGTCAATTGTGAACAACTTGAGGAGGAGACTTTTCAACTTCCTCCTGTTGATCAGTTGCTATCTACAAGCATAAAGCTTCTGCAAGTGAAAGAGTCTCTTGCTTTCCCAGTTCGTGACCTGCTTTTGTTGATTTGCTCACAAAATGATGGTCAATATAGGTCCATTGTTATTTCTTTTATCCTTGACCAAGTGAAGGATATGAACCTGGGTTCTGATTGCAGAAATAGCACCATGTTATCTGCTCTTTTTCACGTACTGGCCTTGATTCTTCATGAAGATGCTGCAGCTCGAAAAATTGCCTTGAAGAGTAACATTGTTAAAATTGTGTCTGATTTACTTTCGCAATGGGATTCAGGTTGGTCAGAAAAAGAGAAGCAGCAAGTACCTAAATGGGTAACGACAGCTTTTCTCACTGTTGATCGCCTGCTTCAAGTGGATCAGAAATTGAATTCTGATATTGTTGAGCGGTTGAAAAGGGATGGTTTGAATACTCGACAAACGTCAATATGTATTGATGAGGATAAGCAAAACAAATTGCAATCTGCAGTGAGATCACCTTTAGATCAAGTGGAGGCCGAGGAGCAGAAAAGGCTTGTTCGGATTGCTTGCCACTGTATCAAGAAGCAGCTTCCATCTGAGACTATGCATGCTATTCTGCAGTTATGTTCCACTTTAACTAGAAGTCATTGCATTGCTGTTTGCTTTCTTGAAGCTGAGGGTGTAAGTTCATTGCTAAACCTGCCCACGAGTAGCCTTTTTCCTGGATTTGACAATCTTGCTGCTACTATCATACGCCATGTGCTTGAAGATCCACAAACTCTTCAGCAAGCAATGGAATCTGAGATAAAACACAGCCTTGTGGCTGCTGCTAACAGACATTTGAATGGAAGGGTTACTCCACGCAATTTCCTATCAAATTTAAACTCTGTTATCTGTCGCAATCCAGAGATATTTATGCAGGCTGCGCAGTCGGTTTGCCAAGTTGAGATGGCAGGTGAGAGGCCTTACATTGTGTTACTGAAGGATCGTGAGAAAGATAAAAGCAAGGAAAAGGAAAAGGAAAAGGAAAAGGATAAACCACTAGAAAAAGATAAATCACACACAGTTGACGGGAAGACTACCTTTGGCAATGTGAACATACTGGCTCCTGGAAACACACATGGAAAAACTCATGACTCAAATTCTAAGAGTGCTAAAGTTCAAAGAAAAGCCCCCCAGAGTTTTGTTACCGTAATTGAACTTCTTTTGGATGTAATCAGTAGTTTTGAGCCTCCCCCGAGACATGATGCAGCAGTAAGTAACACAATGCAGTCATCAACTGAGATGGATGTTGATGTTTCTGCTATGAAGGTGAAAGGAAAAGCCGTAGCCACTGCTTCTGAAGATGGTGAAACTTACGTCCAGGAGTCTTCTGCACTACTTGCAAAGGTTGTATTTATCCTGAAGCTTTTAACTGAAATCGTGCTGATGTATTCTTCATCTGTTCATGTACTGCTAAGAAGAGATTCTGAAATAAGTAGCTGCAGAGGTGCTTATCTAAAGGGTTCTGCTGGTTTCTGCACTGGAGGAATATTTCAACATATTCTTTACAAGTTCATTCCACATTCGCAAAGTTTGAATAAGGAAAGAAAAGTAGATACTGACTGGAGGAATAAACTGGCAACCCAGGCAAGCCAGCTTTTGGTGGCATCTTGTGTTCGATCGACTGAAGCAAGGAGGAGGGTATTCACAGAGATCAATTCCATTTTCAGTGACTTTGTTGATTCTTGCAACATCTATAGGTTACCAACCAATGATATACAGACATATATTGATCTTCTCAATGATGTGCTTGCTGCCCGTACTCCAACAGGTTCTTATATCTCATCAGAAGCTTCTGCCACATTTATTGATGTTGGTCTGGTCAGGTCACTGACTCGAACTCTTGAAGTGTTGGATCTTGATCATACCGACTCACCTAAATTGGTTACTGGCCTTATTAAAGCGCTGGAATTGGTCACCAAAGAGCATGTCAACACTGTAGATTCTAGTTCTGGGAAGGGTGACAATTCAGCTAAACCTCCTGCTCAGAGTCAGTCAGGGAGAACAGAAAATATTGTGGATGTATCCCAGTCTGCTGATAATATACTGCAAGTTACTCGTGATTCTGTGTCAGCAGATCATACTGAATCATTTAATGTTGTTCAGAACTTTGGTCGGTCTGAAGTTGTTGCAGAAGATATGGAACATGACCAGGATATTGGTGGCAGTTTTGCCCCTTCTACAGAGGATGACTACATGCAGGAATCGTCCGAGGATATGAGGGGTCTTGAAAATGGCATGGATACTGTTGGAATTCGATTTGAAAATCAGCAGCGTGGGCAGGAAAGTATTGATGAAGATGAGTTATCTGGGGATGAGGGGGATGAAGTAGATGATGATGATGATGATGAGGATGATGAGGAGGAGGATGAAGATGATGAGGAGCATAATGATCTGGAAGAGGATGAGGCACATCACTTGCCACATTCAGTACATCACTTGCCACATCCTGACACAGACCAAGATGATCATGATATCGATGATGATGAATTTGATGAGGAATTGTTGGAGGAAGATGATGATGATGAGGAAGATGATGATGGTGGAGTTATACTTCGGCTGGAGGAAGGAATCAATGGAATAAATATTTTTGATCACATTGAGGTTTTTGGTAGAGATCATAGCTTCCCTAATGAAACTCTTCATGTAATGCCAGTTGAAGTTTTTGGTTCTAGACGTCAGGGAAGAACTACATCCATTTACAGCCTTCTTGGTAGAAGTGATGGTGCTGCTCCTTCACGCCATCCCTTACTAGTTGGGCCTTCCTCCTCACAAGCCACTGCCGCCAGGTCATTAGGTGAGCTGCTATGCTATTTGTACTTTTATCTACATTTGTTCTATCCGTTGACTTACTGTGCTGGCTGTCTGCATTTTCCAAGTTTGTTCAGTGTGTGGATAATTTAGCAATGAAATGTTTGTTTGTTCACCTTCCAGAAAATGCTCATGATATGTCCTTTTCAGATAGGAACTTGGACAGCACCTCATCTCAATTGGATACTATTTTCCGGTCACTTAGGAATGGGCGCCATGGACACCGCCTGAACTTGTGGACTGATAATAACCAGCAAAGTGGTGGATCTAGTTCATCTGTACCCCAAGGCCTGGAGGAATTGCTTATTTCTCACTTAAGGCGACCTGCTGTTGAAAAATCTGCCGACCACAATACATCATTGGTGGAACCTTCAAATAATGGAGAGAACAGCCAGTTGCATGGACCAGATGCACCACAGGCTGATATCCCTGTTGTTGAGAACAATGTAAATACTGGGACAAGTAATGCACCACCTCCCTCTTCTGTAGCAATCAGTGGATCGGGAAATCCAGAAACGGAAGCAGTGACAAGTGATTCTCATTCACAGTCTATGGAAATGCAGTTTGAACAGAATGATGCTACTGTTCGGGATGTTGAAGCAGTGAGCCAAGAAAGTGGTGGAAGTGGGGCAACTCTTGGGGAAAGCCTTCGCAGCCTTGATGTTGAAATTGGAAGTGCTGATGGGCATGATGATGGTGGAGAAAGGCAAGGTTCGGCAGATAGAATGCATTTGGATCCACAGGCAACTCGGACAAGAAGAACGAATGCTTCTTTTGGTAATTCCACTGCTGTTAGTGGGAGAGATTTATCTCTTCACAGTGTCACTGAGGTTTCAGAAAATTCAAGCAGAGAAGCAGATCAAGATGGTCCAGCAGTAGAGCAGCAAGCTGGTGGTGAGGTTGGTTCTGCATCGATTGATCCAGCTTTCCTGGATGCTCTTCCTGAAGAGTTGCGAGCTGAAGTCCTTTCTGCTCAACAAGGTCAAGTGGCACAGCCTTCAAACACAGAGCAACAAAATACAGGAGATATAGATCCAGAATTTCTAGCAGCTCTTCCTCCTGACATACGAGCAGAAGTTTTAGCACAACAGCAGGCTCAGAGGCTTCATCAATCTCATGAACTGGAAGGTCAACCTGTGGAAATGGACACCGTCTCAATTATTGCAACGTTTCCTTCAGATTTGCGTGAAGAGGTACTTTTTTCTACAGTAATTATTTGATGTCTAAATGTTAGGTTCTTATTATCCATTCTTCCCTCAGGTGCTTCTAACATCATCTGATGCTATTCTTGCAAATCTCACTCCTGCTCTGGTTGCGGAGGCAAACATGTTACGTGAAAGATTTGCTCATCGTTATCATAATCGCACTCTCTTTGGCATGTATCCTCGAAGTCACCGGGGTGGTTCTTCTCGCCGTGATGGGATTGGGTACACCTTGGAGAGAGCTGGGACCACCTCTCGCAGACCAATCAATGCTAAGCTGGTAGAAGCTGATGGAGCTCCTTTAGTTGAGATAGAATCTCTCCAAGCAATGATACGGGTGCTCCGTATTGTTCAGGTATGCATTTGCTAGAACATCTTCTTGTTCTTGCTCTGCAGTCTCGTTGTTGGCTTACTGTTGAAGTTATGATTTTGCAGCCACTATATAAAGGTCCCCTGCAAAGGCTTCTGTTGAACTTGTGTGCTCATGGTGAAACCAGAACCGCTCTGGTAAAAATAATGATGGACATGCTGATGTTTGATACAAGAAAGCCTGGCAATCATATAAATGCTACTGAACCATCATATCAGCTATATGCTTGCCAGAGCAATGCAATGTATTCTCGTCCACAATCCTTTGATGGTAAGTGTCTGTTTTATTGTTTGGTTGAACCTGTGTTGCTGCCTGGGTAAGGTAGTGCTTGGGCAGCCCCAGGCATGGAAACTTTGCTTTGGTGCTGCCTTAGCCTGGCCAAGGTTAGGGTGAGGTGAACCTCGCCTTACAATTCTTGCTCCCTCCTTCCCTAAATCCGCTATATCCTTATTTTGGGAGTCAAAAACAACAGTACTTTAAATTATGAAGGCAAAAGAAGGCAGCCATAGATTAGGAACGGAAAAGTGAAAGGTAGCTTTAAATTAGCAACTGGAAAAGTAAAAAATTCAAAAACTTAAAAGGCCCCTTGAGAAAGATTTAGAATTACTTTGGGAATTTAAAATTTCATTGGTTGGGAAAGAAACACAGAATGTTATTCTGGGACTTACTGTAAAGAAAGTTGGTAGTTGGAGGCTAAAAAGGTTTCTATCTAACTAGAAACATAGTTTAAAGGCAAAAATTAGAGGCAGAGAATCAGAATAAAAAGTATTCAGTCTACTGGAATTTCTGTGCTTGGGTGAGTGCCTAAGGAAACATCTTGGGCTAGCTACTTGATACCAGAGACCTTGTTGCTTTAAGGATGCTTAGTGCTTTTAATAATATTTTGGACCGTGTTTACTTGTAATTAGCATCAATTCTAGCACTTGCTAGATGGTGTCAGTACTAATATACAGTTCTCTGTTTTCTGGTGTTTAACTCTAAAGTTATGCTTCCTTCCTTTTGATCATTTTGAAGTTCTATTATGCATGGAACTTTGGTGCAAACTCTTTCCCTAAGTTGTTTCTTCTTTCTTAGTCCGTCTATTTGCCAGTTAAAACTTCCTTAAATTTGAGGCTTTTTCCTTTTTCGTGGCATTCATTTTTCCCATGGTGGTTGCATCTATCTACCTCTTACATGCTGTTTGCTTTATAGGTGTTCCACCATTGGTATCTCGACGAATCCTTGAGACACTGACCTACTTGGCTCGAAATCATCCTTATGTAGCCAAGATTTTGCTCCAGTTTAGGCTGCCCCTTCCTGCATTACAACAGCCAGAGAATTTTGATACATCCCGTGGTAAGGCTGTGGTCATAGCTGAAGAGCATGAACCAGATTCAAAGCATCATGAGGAAAGACATGTTTCTATTGCCTTGCTTTTGAGCCTTTTGAACCAACCTCTTTACTCGAGAAGTGTAGCACATCTGGAACAGGTGATGCTTTTTCATGGTTTTGTTATTTTGGCTTCTCCTTATTGTTTCATGTAGCTTTATTTTTTGGCTGCAATGAAGATATTATTTGACACTCTTCCTTGTTCCATCTACAGCTTCTTAACTTATTGGAGGTGATAATTGACAGTGCTGAGTGCAAGCAAAGCTCTGCAAATAAATCTGAAACTGCTCAAGAACCATCCACTAATCAAATGACAACAAATGCTACAGTAAACATGGAGGCCAGTGCTTCTACTGTGGTTGCTATTTCATCAACACATATAGATTCCAACAAATCCACAACACCTTGTGCAAATAATGAATGTGATGCCCAATGTGTGTTGCTGAACCTGCCACAAGCAGAACTCAGACTTCTGTGCTCATTCCTTGCTTGGGAAGGGTATGCTGGAGTATTAGATCCACTGTTTTGCTTCTATGCTGCCTATTTTTGTTTGTTGCCTTTATATTTATTTTTGCCATCCATTTTAATGTATTTTTACCTTTTAGACACCTTACTCGAACAAGCTAAATTGTCTTGTTTGGTTGATTTTGTACGTGTTGCATTCATTCACCTACATGTGCCTTTTCTGTTGCAAATATTGTGGATTAAGAGGATTTATGCTTGCAATTTTTTCTTCCTCTGCATACTTCAGGACTTTTTTAAGAGGGTTATGTTTTTGGGTCGTTTATTCATATACTCACAAGCTTTATCTGACATACTGTTTTTTCTTCTCAGTTTGTCAGATAATGCATATACTCTTGTCGCAGAGGTAATGAAGAAATTGGTAGCAATTGCACCAGTGCATAGTCATCTGTTTGTTACAGAACTGGCACATGCTATACAAAATTTGACTAAATCTGCTATGAATGAGCTTCGCCTGGTTGGGGAAGAAGTAAAAGCACTCCTTAGGACAACATCATCTGATGGAGCTGCAATTTTAAGGGTTTTGCAAGCATTAAGTTCGCTTGTTGCATCTCTAGTTGAAAAGGAGAAGGATCAGCAGGCTTTCCCAGAGGAGCAGCGGTCCCTTTCTAAGCTATGTGACATTAATTCTGCTCTAGAACCTTTGTGGTTGGAACTGAGCATTTGCATAAGCAAAATAGAAGGCTACTCTGATTCTGCTCCTGATCTCCTAATTCCAAGAACTTCCACGTCAAAACCATCTGGTGTAACTCCTCCACTCCCTGCTGGCTCTCAGAACATTTTGCCATATATTGAGTCCTTCTTTGTAACATGTGAAAAGTTACATCCTGCACAGCCAGGTTCCAGGCATGACTTCGGTGCAGTTTCTGAAGCTGAAGATATGAGCACATCTGCTACCCAGCAGAAAAGTTCGGGCTCTGTTTTGAAATTCGATGAGAAGCATGTTGCTTTTGTGAAATTTTCCGAGAAGCACAGGAAGCTTCTGAATGCTTTCATCCGCCAAAATCCTGGTTTGCTTGAGAAGTCTTTCTCACTCATGCTGAAGGTTCCCCGCTTTGTTGACTTTGATAATAAGCGATCTCACTTTAGGTCAAAAATAAAGCATCAGCATGATCATCATCAAAGTCCTTTAAGAATTTCTGTCAGAAGAGCTTACATCCTTGAAGACTCATATAACCAACTACGTATGAGGTCAACGCAAGATTTGAAAGGGAGGTTGAATGTTCACTTTCAAGGGGAGGAAGGCATTGATGCTGGCGGACTTACAAGGGAATGGTATCAGTTGTTGTCAAGGGTTATCTTTGACAAAGGAGCACTACTGTTTACCACAGTAGGGAATGATTCAACTTTTCAGCCTAACCCGAACTCTGTTTACCAAACAGAACATTTGTCATACTTCAAATTTGTAGGAAGAGTTGTGAGTGTTCTTTCCTACATTGCTTTCTTTATGGTGATGTCAGCATGCACTTCATTAATAATGTATCTTCTGCAGGTGGGGAAAGCACTTTTCGATGGGCAGCTCTTGGATGTTCATTTTACTCGTTCTTTCTACAAGCACATTTTAGGGGTTAAAGTTACTTATCATGATATAGAAGCAATTGATCCTGATTATTTTAAGAACCTTAAGTGGATGCTCGAGGTATTCTAAATGGTTCTTCTTTTCAGCTCTAGCCTTTTCCAATTTACATAGTTCTCATCAATGGATAGCATGTGCGGTTGAACTTTTTTCTGGCTTTTGCAGAATGACACAAGTGATGTTCTAGACCTTACATTCAGTATTGATGCTGATGAAGAGAAGCTTATACTGTATGAAAGGACAGAAGTAATAATCTTATCAATTAACTGTGTATTTGTTGCCTTTTTTCCTTGGACATTTTTTTTGCTTTTATTAAATATTTATGGTGGACATAATGCAGGTAACCGACCATGAACTCATTCCTGGCGGACGTAACATTAAAGTAGCAGAGGAGAATAAGTACCAGTATGTTGACTTGGTGGCTGAGCATCGGTTGACAACAGCCATTCGTCCTCAAATCAATGCCTTCTTGGAAGGATTCAATGAGCTGATTTCGAGGGATTTGATATCCATGTTCAATGACAAGGAATTAGAATTGTTGATTAGTGGGCTTCCAGATATTGATTGTGAGTTCTTGTTTTTCCCAAATTGTCCTTTCATTTGTAGTATGGCATGAGTTGGTCCTCCTAATCATTTTTATTTTAATCAATGCTTAGTGGACGACATGAAGGCAAATACAGAGTATTCTGGATATACTGCAGCATCTCCTGTTATACAGTGGTTCTGGGAGATTGTTCAAGGATTCAGCAAGGAGGATAAGGCTCGCCTTCTACAATTTGTCACGGGAACCTCCAAGGTACCTCTTTTTTTTTTTTCAGGGCTTTTTGTTCATAATTCTATTTATACTCGAGTTGTGTGGGTGACCTTGAGTTTTCATATTCAAAACTACTTGAGGTAAAACTCAGAAAATTATATAAACCTTGATCTATGGAATTTTTTTCTGCATCGCTTGCCGATATTTTTGTTCTACCAGTAAATTGGTTATAATGCATTTGTTCGTGTACAATAATAATTAAAGCATATCTGAAGCTGGTAATTGGTGGTGAGTCCTGATTTCTCTATATTGTCTCAGGTGCCCCTGGAAGGCTTCAGTGCGCTTCAAGGGATCTCAGGTTCACAAAAGTTTCAAATACACAAGGCATATGGGAGTCCTGATCACTTGCCCTCCGCTCATACTTGGTAAATGCTTTTATATACGTTTGTTTATATCCCAAGTGTTTCCTGTATTTCTGCCATTTTAGGTTAATACGGCAAACAACACTTAATGTGAATAATCTTTGTTGCAGTTTCAATCAGTTGGATTTACCAGAATATCCATCTAAACAGCATCTAGAAGAGAGACTGTTGCTTGCCATTCATGAAGCCAATGAAGGTTTTGGTTTTGGTTAAAATTTCTCTGGCAATCGACGAATAGCTTTGTAGATATTTGTCATACATCACAGGCTATTGCGCTATGTATGCTGTCGAAACTTGTTGATATATAATATTGTACAGTCCAATATTGGATTAATATGGGAAATGCTTCTGGCGATTTTTAAATTTGCCATTCTCCCGTTTTTCTTTGTTCGAAAATTTTCCCATTGTTATTGGCGTGGAACTTGTACTTGAGAAGCAAGCAATTCTTATTGACGGACTCGACTGCTTAAGTTGTCAGCACGATTTTGTATTATCTTCTTCCAGAAGATCGAAATTACGTCATTAATCTGAAAGCAAATTTTTCCGTAAAGGTTAGGTGTAATTTCTTCCATTCTTCCGATTATAGAAATAATTTTCTTCGTGTTATTTTTGTACATAAAAACTGCAGGACATAGGTGATGCTTGTGAATCTAAAATCGGCATCTTTTTAAATTGCCCTCTCCATTTTTTTTTGATTTACTAACAAAAATTACACTTTCCGAACTAAAAATTGTAATGAAATATATAAGAGGATGAGAGATTGAAATTGTATGTCTAGGGGCCATGGATTGCAAAACCTTTTTTGAGGAAAAGATTATTTTATTTAAGTTCTACCAAATTTAAATATTCTTATATTAATCATACTTTGTAGAAATGCCTTTAAATTGGTATATAACATTGCTTGAATTAAATCATACCTTATGTAATCAACCTAGTGCTTAAGCAAGCATGTATTATATTTTTTATGATAGTTAAATACCTTGAATTTTAGGAATTGATATAATTATTTGAAATGTTATTGGTGTAAAAGTGAGATGATATTATGCAAATGCATATATGATAAAGTTATGCACTATACAGATATTATGGAGAAATAAGGGAAGCACTACTATATAAATAAATAATTGCTAAAACGTTTGTCATAAACTCGTATAGGTCCTGAGCTCCTCCCTAAGAAGGTGAGTTTCTTGTGTTTTGGTTTGATTTTTTGAATTTTGTCAAATGTTGGAATTTTATGTTTTAGGCTCGATTAGGCTTGTATTTGACTTGAAAATGATGTTAGGCTAGGGCTAGGCTTGAGAATGCTTGAGTTTGTCATGATGGTTCATGAAAATTGGTAAAATTTTGAATGTTTGAGCTATGTGTTTTGCATATAGCACTATATGTGTAGCACATATCATATGTGTGGTGAGTTGAATATGAAGAAATGCTAAGTTTTGGGCAATTCTAAGAACAGATGACGTCAAGGATCCACTTGGAATGAAAAGTGGTCTTCCCGAATGGCTCTCTCGAGGAATGATACAAACCTGTGTGAGATTGTAAAATAATCACTATCGAATAGTTCCAAAAAATGGTTCAACCAACTCAAAGCATTAATACTAGTTAAACCCTTTAAAGATGGGTTTGGATTGTGAAATATATCCATTTTATAGTTTCAATTTATAATTTATCATATTAAGCGATTAATTAATCTAGGCAAGTATATTGCATTCATAGGCATGAATAAAATTACATGCATAGCAACAAATATAGCATAGCAACAATAAGGCAAAGCATAACAACAAAATAATAATGGAATGGCCTATAAAAAGAGATTTAGGAGATACATGCAAAATTAGGTAAAATATACATATGAGCGAGAACGAATAAAATAAAGGTCTATTTTATTATAAAAGAGCTTCGATGATATAAAAATAAATGTTAAGCAACGTCTCCTCCACTTTACTTAGAAAGAAGAAGGTGTGATCTCGAGCAATGGAAAATACAAGAGCAAGAAAATGCAATCTACACAAGTCTGATCATGAAAATGCCATAAAAATGAAAGAGAACTCCTAAAATCACTCTAGCAAAGAGAAAAGAAGGATTAAAAGTCCAAAAATCTTTTATAAAGGATTCATAACATAAATATATAAAAATCAAATTACAAATGTCATGTCTTTTGGCTGCGTAATATACTCCCATAACATGATTACTAATTCTTTATTAAGAAAATCAATAATCATCCTACAAAGGATTTCATATATTTATGATTAAGTGTGAAAATTTTTTTTTATATATATAATTGTGTATACGATCCCTCAATTATATTTGATCCATAATCATACTATCATAATTTAAAACATCATCATATTTAAATTATTAGCATACACTCATCATTAATTTACATATATAGGGATCATCATTAATCATTATCAACACAATTAATAATACCATCAGTTATTTAAAAATACCATCAATCATAATTTTAATTTCTGCCAAGTATTGTTTTTTTTAGAAGTTGCACGATTATTGCGGAATAGAAGTCCAATGAAAATCAAATCAAACCATTTACCAAAAAGCTTAGTTGAAATGTCCAGCTACTGTCACTAACGTTCTTGCTTCCCGGCTTTGCATGTTCCTATGTTTATCATATGTCATTTTTATTTTTATTAATTATTCTTATCAATATCTATTACTACTACTTCAATATTCATTAATTATTCACAACTATGCTCCATATCATTAATATCCTTATCAATACCATTATTATTTCCATCAAAGTCATTTTCATCATTAACAATGTCATATCATTATCATTATAATTTATAAATATAAATGTTATGGCATGTATGCCATTTTAACATTTATTTGCATGAGTGTAAAACATCATACCAATTGTATCAACATCATACTTTTATGAAAATGCTTATTTATGAGAATGCATTCATGCAATGCATTCTTTCTCGTATTTTCTTATATCATTTCATATCATATCATGTCTTAATATGTGCACATTGTATTAGAATTTCTTTCCATTTCATATGGTTCAATGTACTGAAAACCACTTCATAATCTTTTTATAAATTTCATATCCTTTATCCGTCCATTTTATTGTCCATAGGAATTTCACTTCATAATATCCAATACCATTCATATAATCATTTTCCTTTTCATTTATTCATTTTTTCACCTTTCTTATTTCTCCATGTTATGCTATGCCATATTTCATGCTCAATGCAATGATGTTTATAACATGTTAATTATACATATATCATTATATTATTATTAATTTTGTAATACTATTGCATTAACATACCATCTCCCCTTTAATCATTTAATGATCTAGGACTTCCAAATTAATTAGCACAAACCTGGAATATCCTTTTCCTTGTTTAAATCCTTTGGTGGTACGTGAGGATTATCCACTAAATTACCTAATCATAATGCAATGTTCATCTTTAATTAATAATTAATATTTCAAAACAATCATTCATTATTTCACGTTTGTAATTCATATACCACTATTCAAAACTCATTAATCATTTATAACAGTTTAATTAATTTACTATATTTAAACACCAAATAGAAAAACCATATTATCATTTATATTAATTTCCTATGCTTATAAAAATTGTTTTAAATAAACATCTAGTTTATTGATGCTTCAAATCATATCTTAATAAAATATGTTATCCTTTTCTGTTACATTACTATTCACTAATATATCATAATAATAGAATTCTGTTCAATAAAAATCATTTATTATATAATCAATTATCATAAAAGTCCTTAGTATAAATCTTAAATAAGAATCATATCATCATTAATCATCTTTATATTTATATACCATTGTATTAACCAATCACGCATCAATGTTATTCACTTATCACATCATAACATTATTTAAGAAATCATGCTACTATTTGCAATTATATCATAAAACCTTTTTATTGACATCATATTACTTTATAATTATAATCTTATATCTATTTATAAATTGCTTCTTATTACTTAATTATATATTTTATATAATTATGTCCTTATTTAACCCTTCATTAATTAACATAACTAATATTTTGTTAAGCAATTGATATTCATCAATAATTTAATCCATATTTAAATATATTTAATTTCTCAATATTCCTTATATTTAAATTAAATCCTATTATTTATTTAATTCCAAGGATATAATAAACTTTTTTATAACAGGTCCATATCAAACTATCTGAGAAATATCATATTTCTGCTTATACTCATCTTTTACTAAAACTGTCATTAATACTTAATCACATATCCAGTTTATATAAACATTAGTCTGTTATCATTTATACAATTACACTTCAGCAACACATCATATATATTTATCTTACTATTTCACATAACAACTTAATCTTATAATTCAAAACATATTTACTATTTCACATTTATACAATTACTATTTCACATCATATTTCACATTTCTTAAATTCCATATTATAATATCAATTTCTTTACTGTCATCTTTCTTATACTATATGCCTTAACATAATTCATTATCCAATACTTTGTCACACCTATACCCCCGGTGTAACATGCTCCCATAGAATAACTAATAATCTCCTAAGCATGGAAATCATCAATTATCCTACAAGGGATGCATACATTTTTTTTACGAGTACTATTCATAAGTTACTATTCATCAAGCACTATTTATAAGTTACTATTCATTGAATCCCGTGGTGAAAATTTTTTGTAGTATAATGTCTGCTTACAATTATTATAATGTAATCTGAACATTTTATTTATTTGTTTTCAAATATCTTATTACATTTCATAATAATATGTAACACATCACATACATTTATCATTCATCGTATGTTGTCCATCAGGTATATAACATTATATAATCATTCATTAAGTCACATGTATATATAATATGATAGAGTATCATGGTATTGTGGTTCCTGATCAGGGTTTCACCACAAGGAGGCTACTGCCATTATGATTAACAAAAGAGCTACATAATGTAAAACTGTCCAGAGTATGTTACATGCATCTAATACCACTTTGAGAATGAGATTTCCTCCAAAATCTAACCCCCAACTAACCATAGATCAACTATCCGTATGCTCACCAGTAGGTCTCGATCCTGCGTTCATCAAATGACAAACGTTGAGTATAAAACTCAGTGGTGCTATAAAAATATGTACATGACATAAGCATATATTAAAAGAATTAGGATAAAGCCATTTCAAGTTCAACATTCGTATATCATCATACTTGTATCATACTGTAACATTCTTATAAGCCATGTCTGTGATAATTTATATACGGTGTAAAGATAGGAATAAATACTGTGTAAGTATCCTAGTAACTTTCCTGTAACTGTTCTGGATATAATAGCATCATAGTATATATATCTATATAATAACACTATTATAATGCCACATCATTAACCATATATGTACTTTCATGAATAGTATATATCAATGTATGTAAATGAGAATGCAATCATGCTTTGCATTCTCCCTCTCATTTTTCTGTAACATCTATAAGAGTGCGACCATGTTCTACATTCATAATTATGCATAATTCGTACTGGGTTCTGTATGTACCGATACTCATTCCCGTAGGAACATATAATATCTGTATGGTTCTGTGAACCCATCATCAATCGATGGTTCCATAAGGAACAAACTGTATGATTCCTCAAGGGAATCCATCATCTGTATGACCCAGTACGTTAATAGCATAGAGCTTTGTAAATATCTCTTTCTCGCCTTATAACTTCTTTATGACATGCCATGAATATGCCTTTATGCTTGTATGGTTCATGACATGATATGTGAATGATGCTTAAATGATCATGTACAATGTTGATCATATGAGAACATTGATTATATAAAGTCATTTTACCTATACTATAAGCATTTAAGCATAAAACATCATTTCAAGACCTTGTATAGGGTCATGAAGTTAAAAGAACAAACTTGTGGCAGTGTTACCCCTATTATGTGCTCGAGGAGTAGTATGTGTCTCTTCGGTCGTACCTATATCATTACCATTTCACATCCCTTTTAGTAAAGCCATTCATTTCAATCAAGTAATAAAGTACCTTAAGACATTCCAATCCATTCATAACATTTACCATAGTTTTACATTGATTCATGACGAATAGGTAAACATGAATCCATCCCATTATATATCACACAACAATGATAATGATCATAGATTTTACCCATTTCGGCACACATAAATTATCAAGGAAATTCATAATTCAACATATCACATCTAGCCCCTTTTATACCTTTAAATGTGTTTACAAGTGTATAAGATTGAGTAGTAAGGTTTTAAAGGGTATAGCTTAAAGTTTGGAAGCTTGAAACATGTTTCCCTTAAGTGGTCAAAACATGTAA
This sequence comes from Dalechampia spathulata, assembly GCA_948192965.1. NCBI lineage: Eukaryota > Viridiplantae > Streptophyta > Magnoliopsida > Malpighiales > Euphorbiaceae > Dalechampia > Dalechampia spathulata. The sequence goes on from CANYBF010319067.1 coordinate 31,870, forward strand.
GGCAATGCACTATTCATTTGGTATGTGATACTATTTATTTGGTCAATTTTTACTTTAGTTCATCCTTTTAGAGACCTTATAGGACTCATTATAAACCATGAAGAACATTTACATTTAGGCCTTCAATCCATGTGTAAATCAAGGCAACAAACCATGCAAACAAAATCCTAAACCATAGAAAAACATAGTATGCAAATACTCTTTATAAAACCTTTCATTTTGGTTTCTTATCAGGGACCCCTAAGGATGGCGTCCCCTTTTGACTACCTTATACTTTTTCTTTTTGAATGATCCAGGTACCTTAGGAAACTAAACTCAATAAGCTTTAATTTGAGTACTTACATAAAATTTTTGGACAACGTGAAGGCCTCCAAAAGTCATTTGTCGAGGCAAAAATCCGAGTTTGCATACTTAAGGTTCTATTCCTTTTTTTATATATCCAAATGCCAATTTCTTCATTTTAACACCTTATTCAATCTTACATTCATGCATTCTTATAAGCTATTCATTCATACCAATTTTTAAAGGCCAAATACGAAAAATGATAATTTTGGGCAACAATTTTTTAAACACTCTTTTTTGTACCATTTCATTTCTAATGCAAATTTGATATTCTAATTCACTTCCATTTGCACTCAAATTGCACAATCAACATCCCAACACATAATTTAAGCATGTCATCCATAAAAATCAAGCCAAAACACAATGTTTGCCCCTTATACTACAAGGAACTCATGCTTTCAAAATAAGGCAGCAAACATCCCATTCACAATCACTACTCTTCTTCCACTTTCCTTCACCCTTTTCATATCTTTTAACATATTTCATCACCCCATATTCATCATTCACGCATAGCACAATAAATTAAGAGTTAATTACATCATATACAAGCTAGGGTTTGTATGAAAATGCATATACATACATAACTTCATTTCAGTTGAACCAAGATAGCATGTTAAGCATGCTTAAGCACGTATTTCATCAAATTATCATTTTTCCTTCATTTACTTCAAATTCTTCATGCTAGCAGAAACCATACATGCTCCATACATCAATTTTATCAAAGAATATGAAGCAATAAGCACACATATGAAGAGAACAAGCTTGAGAACCCCTTAAATATAGAATTTCCATGAAAAATTACCTTAGGTTTAGGATTTTCTTTACGTTTAAAGTGTAAGAAGAGGAGGAAGAAGAAGTGAACGTATGTTTGGAGTTTTGGAATGGTAAATCCCATTTTACCTTCTCTTATTTCCTATTTATGATTTATTTTATTATTTTTAAAAACTTTAAAGAAAGAGCCAATCGTATGTTGATATTTGTCAACATATAATAAATTCCTTACTCAAATTGAATTCTTACTCCTTTAAGTAATTACTTTCTACCTAATTTCATACCATGATCATACATAACATACATGTCATACATGCACACATGCACATAAGTATACACATACATACATATTTTTAATTTCTACAATTACCCCCTTCTTTTCATAAAATGACATTGATGTCCTACATTCATTCTTAACATTTACTTAATTCTAACTTCACCACCACTTCCTTTCATGCATTTTATCATGTGCATTTATATACAATAACATATCTAGCATGCCAAGACGTCACATTCTACGTCTCAATTCCACAATTGAGCATTATTAAAGACCATGTGCATAACCACATCCAATGCACATCTTAAGGCAATTTAATGGCACATATATCAATTCAAGGTATTCATAATCCTAACATTACCATGCATTTCATACTTTCATCATTCCTTCTTTAGAACGCATGCATAAAATGCAAGCATACAAAGGATGTTATGAGTGTGGGTGTGACATACTTAAACATAATCAATTTATCTTACACTTCACCTTATATTTCACTTATCAGTTTATATACTATTTATCCTTTAACTTATTAATTAAGATATCCAAAATAATCATATAAACTCAATCATCTTAAAATCATATGTTAACATACACATATACCTTACTATTATCTTAATTTTTATTTACTAAACAAATCTCATTTAAAGTATTATACCATTTATTTATTGACTTATTAGATCTCTTAATAACACTTATATACCTTTTTTTAATGATTATATAAATACTTAATATAATTCTCAAGTAATAATCATATCATTTAATCTTCTCTTTACTTATCTCTTTATCAACAGATTATCTTTTAAATATCTTATATTATACTATCCATTAACCACTTCACCTTACTTCTTATAATCATTTATTATTCATAATTCATAAATCATTGATGTCCTAAATATCATCATAAACGTATGCCTTCATGTTTATACACTTATCACTTAAAAATTTCCACTTAATGTCTAATTTCATAAGCATGTCATATACTTCCATTTATATCATTAATTACTAGACTTATAAATCTTCTTATTAACACTTAATAGGCTTAATCCTTTGATCATTTAAGTCCCCACATAAGTTCATGACTGAATGCTTCCATTTAATCCATTAAACATTTAAAAATCATATCTTAAGTCCATCTCTTTATAACATACCTTATGTTTTATTCTTAATACTTAAAAAGAACTCCATTTTTATTTCAATTTAAAGTCAAATAATTAAATCATACTTTAACTTAATCATTTATTTCATAGTCTTAAATCATATACACATAAAATGAATTTGAACCCTAAATCATCAAATTTACTTAACTTATTCTTAACCTTTATCATTTTCTTAACTTTTAATCTTCTCTTTAAATAAATTTATTCATTATTATGTTAGATCTTACCAAATATTTTAATTTTATTCTTGAAACTTTTGGCCAAAATGGAAAACACAAGCCACACACACCCACACAACCATTGATCACTTTATTCATTCCCTTTTACATCACTAACCACTTTAACCATCAAATCATTAACAAAATATAACATAAACATTCTTCTCAAACCATCAAACACTCATAAAATGCATAAATCAATAGATCTATAACTAATTCATACTCATTAAGGCTCACCTTTAGCCAAATAATAAAAATCTCAACTTAAATGTGCTCTTCTCTTGTTTAACCCACGGATCTATATATAAAACTTCCCACTTTCACCTCTTTAAGCTTGATCTTCAACTAAAATAAACATAAATGTGCTTAAAAGAGTTAGATTAAACCATAAAATGAAGTTAAACATCAATAGATGTTTCGATTTCTTTGAAAAACACTTAGAACTTAATGGATATTAACTTACTCTTGAAGAACAAAGAAAAGAAGTTTCAGTCACTTCATAAAATGATGAAAAAGAGAATGATATTCTGCCAAACTTGAAGAATTCTCTTAGATCTTGCTTGAAATAAAGAAAAATAAGATGAAAAGAGAAAGAAGAAGTGATAATCTTTGGCTTCTTTGAACAAAACACTTCGGCTTCTTACATAAACATGAAGGAATGAAGATCTCTTAACTCAAACTTATTCCAAACATATGGTCTTAGCAATATGTATGAAGTTTTGAAGAAAAATGAAAGATTAAAAAAGCTAGTTTCGATTTTTCTTAAGTGAAAGAAGAAGAAGTGCATGAACAAAGAGAGAAAAGTAAAGAAGAAGAGAAAAATGAGTGAATTGGTTCGGTCACTTAGGTATAGGATAAGAAATGAGTGGTTTTTTTTATTAAAAAAAGGATTCTTAACGGATAAGGTGAACCTTAGGGCATACTCAAAATACACCTTATTATATTAATTTCTAACCTTTTTACATACCTTATATGTATATCTATATGTATTAAATTCTAATTCCACCAATCAAATCCTTATCTTATGTATTTAATACTATACTTTATACTTCCATAACATATTTATTTAATAAATATCATTCTCCATCTTTTTCCACTATCTCCAAATATTAATATTTTATATCTCTTACCATCCACTAATACAATTTCCTACACAACTAACATAATTTCCAATCCCACTTCTATTTTAATATATTAACTTAAATCTTCACTAACTAATATTATTTTCAATTACATAATTATTTATTTATCTACTTACGTACCATTAATTTATTCATTACTTATTTATAACATCACTCTTACCATATTATGACATCATTATTAAAAATACTAATTTTATTTTTCTAACATTTACATAATATCATATACTTTTACTAATACATTATTAATTCATAATTATTCATTTTCTAATACATTAGAATTATAATTATACTTATATGCATGCATCATGCTTACATCATCATTACTCAATTATGACATCATAAATAATTCCAAATTTATTGAAAATCCTGTGCAGAAGTGGCAACACGTGCGATTTATAATGGTTCGACCAAACTCTTGCATACGTCCACTTTCTCCTAAATCTCAATTTAGGGTTCCACTAATATCTCAATCAATTTACAAAATGGATTCCCAAATGAATCCAATACCTAAGTGTTTTCAAGGCTTACACTCTAACCTTTACAAAGATTGTCCTCACAATCACTCAAATACAATTTAATCCCTATGGATTAATCATACACCAATCTCACAATTATAAAACCTAATATCTAGGTTGTGGGAATACAATAAACAAAGCAATTTAAGAATACAAGCTCAAACTTACTTGTAACAGATGAATATTGCTCAAACGAAAATGCTCTGCCAGTATTAGCTCGTTAGAAATCAAAGTGGTAAGAGTTCTATATGAAAACTAGCCGTTTAGCAGACTTTAAAGTCCATTTTATAAGTCATGTATGGCTGTACTGTTTTGGTACGCTCGTACGGATTCAAAACTATCCGTTGGAAAATGAGAGGGAAATGTGGTACGGCCGTACCACCAATTGGTACGCCCGTACCAACCAAGTTTTCTTGAAAAATAATTTTCCTGCGAGTTTGCGTACGGTCGTACCACCTAATGGTACGCCCGTACCGAAGCAGGTTTCTTGACAAACAATTTTCCTGTGAGTTCGTGTGCGGTCGTACCACCCAATGGTATGCCCGTACCAAACTCAATGGAACAATACACATTAGGTACGACCAGCCATATGGTCATACCATACAACAAACTATTTGGTACGACCGTACCAAAACTGGTACTCCCGTACCAACACAAAAACACTTAGAAAAATTGCAAATAACTTCAATTGACTTACATGTGACTTAACTATCAAAACCTAGGGTCTAACAATCTCCTCCTTTTTGATGTTGACAATCAATTTAAGTTTAGTTTGCAAAACTTATTTAAAAAAACATTTTGATTTAAAAATTTTGGAAATCTCCCCCTTTATTTTGGAATACATGCCAAAATACAATAAACAACCAAATACAAAGAGAAGAGAATAATAATGATAATACAATGATAATCAAAATTAATCGAACACCAAACAAATAATCTGAATAAACATCATATATAGAAAATATCCAAAAAAATGCATCAATATCCAATGAAATGAAATACATAAGATGAAATAAACAAACTCCACCAACTCAAGTCCTAAAAACATATATCATCAACTAAACATATCTTCCCTTATGACAACATCAAAAGCATAAAATCACTGTGGGTCCGTAGGAGGAGGTGGACTCGGTGGAGGTGGACTCGGTGGAGGTACAATGAATGGATTAAGCATCAGAGTGAGAGAGTGGAGAGTCTCTAAAGTAGAAGTCTGAAACTCGTGGGACTCAGCCATATGCTGATCAAGCCGCTGGTCAATAGCAGTGGTATGCTGACGAAGATGAGCAAGTTGCTGATCAACACTATCAAAGTATCGCTCAAGGCTAGCAATGGCAATAGAGAGAGTAGAAAAGTGCTGAGTCAGCGAGTAGAAAAGTGCTGAGTCAACAAGTCAGCAATCGAAGGAGTAGCAGTAGCAGGATCAACAGAGGTGGCAGCTGGATCAAAGGGATTGGGAACAACACCAGTAGAAAAGGATCCAGTTGAGAAGGGTCTCTGACGCTTGCAGCTAAGGGCCGCCTGATGTGCAGCGTCATCAGAAGGAGGAGCAGGCTGGTCTCTCCACTCCATAGGTGTGTCATCGAGCAGAGGAACCTGCATGCTCTGAAGAACCTGTACAGCTCACCGGCCGTAGAGAGTAACAGTATCATTGGGAAGCTCCAATGACTGAAGGTGTCCAAGTCATCTGGAAATGTACTCTGAATGTAAGATGAACTTATCATCAGCAGTTTGTTCCTAGCAGATGTGGTGAATAAGGGGTCTAAAGAGAATAGCCCTGCTAGGCTGCTTCTGAACGCCAACCTTATGGAAAGAGGTCTGAAGCCATCGTCTAGACTGGATAGGGGTGCCCGTGACCATGTAGTAGAGAAAGAGGAGGTCAGGGCCAGTAATGGTGTCATTAGACTCAGATCTCTCAAAGATGAGATAGGAGATGAGCCTATGACAGTAGAAAAGGGTAGGAGAATTGAGGCAGGAAGCCTTTTGACGAGAAGGCTTGAAGGCAGTGTAGAGGGCTATGTCCCTCCAGAAAGAATTGTGGTCATAAATCGTAGATTTGGCATTAGCAATACCATCAATAGGAAAGCCAAATATGGCATCGAAGTCAGTAGCAGAAAGAGTGTAGTGTCTCCTAAAGAGATAGAAGGAACAAGAAAAAGAAGTAGTCAGTGAAAATGACTGTAAGAACTCAAGTGTAACTAACTGTATGTAATGATTAGGTAGAAAAGCGAAGTTTGACCAATGAATATTGGCCAAATAGCTTAAGACCTCATCCTCTAGTCTAGTCTGCCGGAGGTAGGGCGACAAGCGAAACGAGAGTGAGAAAAGACCTTCTCACCCAGAATGGAAGTCCTCATAGCAGAGGCAGAAAAGGAGCCACGAGGGCCCGAGCCAGGAGGAACAGTGCGTTTGACTCTCTGTAAGGAAGAGTCATCGCGCCCAGCAGGATCAGACATGTATAAAAAAAATCAGTGAAAATCAATAAAACAGTGAAAAATGGTAGTCTTGAAAATTTTGAGAGAAATTTGACGCAGTGTAAAATACTCGAAAATAAAACCTATACAGAAATCAGTAAAATTCGACACACAGGTTCAAAATACAATCCTAAGCGCTAAACTCTAAAGAACCTAGAGCTAAAAAGGCTTAGAAAAAGCTGAAAATCAAAATAATTGAAAAAGCCACTGAAATAGTAATAAAATAGTAAAAACAGAATTAAAAAGACAATAAAAAGATTGAAAATAGACCAGAAATGACAAATGTGGAAGGATTAAGTAGAATACCAGAGGTTTGGAGTGTTTTGGAGAGGATTTCAGAGGAAATTTCAGTGGAAATTTGAGTGAAAATGAGTTAAAAACTGAAAAATGAGCTTTAAAAACTGATTTTCAAGTCACGTACGGGCGTACGGGTAGGGCGTACGGCCATACGAGCCAAAAATGCCTTGAAAATTCATATCACATATGGGCGTATGGGCTATACGTACAGTCGTACGAGGCACAGACATTTAGAATTCAGAATCGCGTATGGGCGTACGACTTACAGGGACGCGTACAGGTTTACCAAATTTGGTACGGTCGTACGACGATACGTACGGTCATACAAAAAATGTTACAGGTCATACTAGAATGTGCTGAAATGAGGGAAGAGATCCGTATGGGCGTACCAAAACACGTACGGCCATATGGGGACTTAAAACAGAAATTTTTGAGGGTTTTTGATGAAAATTTTTGAATTTTCCTAAGTCCACCATCACTCCTATTTCAAAAATGACCTATCTATCATCCTTAGTTCATGTTTGATGAAGTTCAATTGTTCTTCACTTAGGGGTTTAATGAAAATATCGGCCAATTGGTGAGTTGTATCAACAAAATCTAATACAATCTTCCCTTTTTACACATTATCACATAGAAAGTGATGTCTAATATCAATGTGCTTAGTTCTAGAATGCTGAATGGGATTCCTAGAAAGATTAATTGCACTAGTGTTATCACACTTAATAGAGGTACAAGAAATACAAACATTGTAATCCTTTAATTATTGTTGAATCCAAAGAACTTGAGCACAACAACAACCTACAGATATATATTCAGATTCAGCAGTTGATAAGGACACACAATTTTGCTTCTTGCTAAACCAAGAAACCAAGCAATTACCTAGAAAATGACAAGTACCTGTGGTACTTTTCCTATCCAACAAATTTCCAGCAAAATCAGCATCAGAATAAACAACTAAATCAAAACAATCATTTTTAGCATACCACAATCCATAATGCATAGTTCCAATCAAGTATTTAAAAATTCTTTTCACAGCACTCAAATGAGATTCCCTAGGAGAAGGTTGGAATCTAGCACACATACAAACAGCAAACATAATATCTGGCCTAGAAGCAGTTAGGTACAACAAACTACCAATCATACCTCTATACTTCTTTTGGTCTACTAGCTTCCCACTTTTATCTAATGACAACTTAGTAGTCATGCTCATTAGATTCTTGCTAGCTTTAGCATCTTCCAGTCTAAATTTCTTGAGCATCTCTTGAGTGTACTTGAATTGGTTGATGAGGATTCCATCTTCGCATTATTTAACTTGAAGTCCAAAGAAGTACTTCAACTCACCCATCATGCTCATTTCGAATTCACCCTGCATACACTCGGAGAACTCCTTGCACAACTTTTCATTAGTAACACCAAATATTATGTCATCAACATATATTTGAACAAGAAGAATGTCATGCTTGTAATGCTTAATAAAAAGTGTTGTGTCCACTTTGCCTTTATCAAAATCGTGGTCAATAAGAAATGTGCTTAACCTATCATACCAAGCTCTAGGGGCTTGTTTAAGACCATATAAAGCTTTGGTAAGTTTGAAAACATGTTTGGAAATTCAAAGTCCTCAAAACCAGGGGGTTGTTCAATAAAAAATTCTTCACTGATAAAACCATTTAAAAAGGCACTTTTAACATCCATTTGAAATAATTTGAAGTTCATGTGAGATGCATATGCCAATAACATCATAATAGCTTCTAATCTAGCTATAGGGGCAAAAGTCTCATCAAAGTCTATACCTTCCTCTTGACAATAACCTTGAGCAACAAGTCTAGCCTTATTTCTAGTAATCACTCCATCCTCATCAAGGTTATTCCTAAACACCCATCTAGTGCCAATAATGGACACATCCTTAGGTTTAGGCACTAAAGTCCATACCTTATTCCTATCAAATTGGTTTAGCTCTTCTTGTATGGCTAAGACCCAACTATCATCATTTAAGGCATCCTTAATATTCTTAGGCTCAATTTGAGAAATAAATGCAATATTATTATGAACATCTTTAAATTTAGAATGAGTGGTTACCCCTTTTGATGTTTCACCTATGATTTGCTCTTTGGAGTGTTCTTTTGGAAATTGCTACTCCTTTAGAAGATCATGATTGATTTGAGTTGCTGCTAGGTATGGAGGAAGATCATTCACTTCTTCCTTCTCAATATCTTTGGGAACAACTTCTTGTTGATGTTCTTTTTCAACTCCTTATTCCATTAGAATACCTACATCATCATTAGCATTGTCCTTTCTCGGACCAAGGGGGTTAGTTTCATCAAAAATAGCATGCATTGATTCCTCAACAACTAAAGAACGTTTATTAAACACCTTATATGATTTGCTAGAAGTAGCATAGCTGAGGAAAATGCCTTCATTCGTCTTAGAATCAAATTTCCCAAGGTTATCCTTGGTGTTCAATATATAGCATTTGCATCCGAATACTCTAAGGTACGAATAAGGAGTTTTATTCAAAATAGGTCTTAAATAAACTCTATTGGTGACATAACAAGCGGTGTTGACCGCTTCGGCCCAAAAGTACGAAGGCAATTGGTACTCATTAAGCATAGTACATGTCATATCATAAAGAGTTCTGTTTTTCCTTTCAACTACCCCATTTTGTTGAGAAGTTCTAGGAGATGAAAAGTTATGGTGAATACCAAGTGATTCATAAAAAGATTTAAAACTCTCATTTTAAAATTCTTTTCCATGATCACTTCTAATAGATGAGATGTAATAACCTTTTTCATTTTGCATCCTTTTAGTGACATTTTGAAAAGCATCATCTTTATGAGCTAAGAATGAAACCCAAGTAAACCTAGAATAATCATCAATAATCATAAATGCATAGTGCATACCACCTAAGCTAGCTACCCTAGTTGGACCAAATAAATCCATATGCAATAGTTGAAGTGGTTTGACAGAAGTTACCTTATTTTGGGCTTTAAATGAAAATTTTACCTGTTTTCCCATTTGACATGCTTTGCATACGTTGTCCTTAGCAAACTTGATCTTTGGAAGTCCTACCACATGTTCGTCCTTCTCGAGATCATCAATGCTTTCGAAACTAGCATATTCAAGCCTTCTATGCCATAACCATGAATCTTCACTTACAGAAACAAGACACTTCACATCTTTGTTAGGAATAGAATCTAAATCAATCATGTAAATGCTTTTTATCCTTTCTCCTTGAAATACTAATTTATTGTCACTAATCTTATGCATATAACATCCTTTAGGATCAAACATTACCTTAAATCCATTATCACATAATTGACTAATACTAAGCAAATTATGTATTAACCCATTGACTAACAAAACTTTGTTAAGAGAAAAGTTGGAATTCTTACCAATCTTACCAATTCCGACAACTTTACCTACACCGTTATCTCCAAAAGTCACATCTCCTCCTGAATACTCTTCAAGGTGGGATAAGAGACTTGCATTCCAAATCATATGCCTTGAGCATCCACTATCCAAGTACCATTTGTTTTCATCAACCTTGGATCTCAAGCATACCTGTCAAGACAGATTTGTTTACTTCCTTTTAGGTACCCAAATGTATTCGGGTCCTTGAGGGTTAGAAGCATCTACATTGTCACTCCAATGCATTTTCCTAATAAAGCATCTATTAGTAGTATGCCCTTTCTTGTTGCAATAATGACATACAATATTTCTAAACCTAGAATGATTATGCACATATTTATTTTTGGATGTATGAGAATGATTGTGGTTATGTGAATAAGAGCATGAACAATGATGCATCTTATTAGCATGCCTATGTGCTTTATGAGTGTCACACCCCAACCCAAGACCCAAGGGTGACGACATGATCCCGTAACTACAAGGGATTTTTAAACTCTAATGCTCGTATAAAAATCCAATAACAGAAAGATATATAAATAAATACAAAACCCTAGATATATACATGGATTCTTATACAATACATTTAGTATACTGCCAAATACTACAAATACAAAGAAATATGCACAAATATACAATGCCGCAGGAGTCCGTCCAAAAGTCCAAGACACGAACCAGTTACTGTACCTCTAATCTCGGTGCTCACCCTCTGAACTCGAACCTACGTTCATCAAATGATAAACGCTGAGACTAAATCTCAGTGGTACTAGGAACACAAGGCATATCATACACATACACAGGTCAATCCATACAACATACAACCAAGCGTATGGCACACAGCCAATCACACAATCATGAATGCTCAACCATACGATTCACTCACCCTCGGTTTGGTGCCTCTCGTACTCTTTTCCGGAACATCTCATTCCGTTATCATATCAATTAATACCGGCACTTCTCGCACCTGTAGGAGCATCTCACTCCCTTCACCATATTAATTGATATTGGTATATCTCATACCAATGGGAGCATCTCACCCCCATAATTTGACTCGGTACCTCTCGTACCCGGTACTTCTCATACCTCATAACCATCACTTTCCTGTCTCAGAAAAATGTTAAATATACTACAAGGGATTTTAAACTCTAATGCTCGTATAAAAATCCAATAACAGAAAGATATATAAATAAATACCAAACCCCTGGATATATACATGGATTCTTATACACTACATTTAGTATACTGCCAAATACTACAAATACAAAGGAATATGCACAAATATACAATGCCGCAGGAGTCCGTCCAGAAGTCCAAGACACAAACCAGCTGCTGTACCTCTAAGCCCGGTGCTCACCCTCTGAACTCGAACCTACGTTCATCAAATGATAAACGTTGAGAATAATCTCAGTGGTGCTAGGAATATATATCATATCACAAGACACGCAACCAATCAAATGACAATCTCTACCCAATCACACAATCATGAATGCTCAACAGGCAATCGTACAATGCACTCGTCCTCAGTTTGGTGCCTCTCACACTCTTTTCTAGGCACATCTCATGACTTTATCATATCAATTAATACCAGCACTTCTCGCACCTGTAGGAGCATCTCACTCCCTTCACCATATTAATTGATATCGGTACATCTCGTACCCCGGTACTTCTCGTACCTCCTTTCCGCCACCCTTATTTCACTCCCTCACCATGATATGTTATACCATCATTCTTAATGCATGAACAAGCCATATAATAATCCTACAAGCCAAACCTCTGGTAATCACAAGGCACGTTCCTTCCCAAAACCAAGAGCCACACATACGTTCCTTCTCGGAACCAATAACCGCAATCATAAGCATCCATGGCATAAACAAACACAATCATAGGGGATTCAATCCCCGAGCATCAGTTATAGGCCTTATAGGGCCGTAGAACCAGAAAGAAAGCATATAAGCAATAAGACCTAACATAAAAAATAAGCATCTAGCACAAACCTGAAGAAAGAAGACCGTTATCACAAGCCCGTAATCCTAGCTCTACCAAGCTCTAGCTTCTACTCTACGCTCTCGCACTATCCCAAAGCTTAGAAATCCTTCTACTGGTGTTTTCTTAGGGTTTAGAACATTTAGAAAGGTTTAGAGTGAAAGAACATAAGAAAAAGGGCTTATTCTTATCTGTTAAAAAGGCAGATTTAAGTCGCGTACGGCCGTACCAGTCACGTACGCCCGTACCAACCTAAAAAGCCTGACAAACCCAAAAACCTGTGAGCTGAAGTACGGTCGTACCACCCTCTGGTATGCCCATACGGCCGCCACTCTCTTGACAAACCTGACTTCCTACGAGCACACGTATGGCTGGACCATTCCTTGGTACGCCCGTACGGCCTTTAGGAGCCTTAGTCCCCTCATCTCCCTTGTTTGGTACGATCGTATGGATCCTCGTATACCCGTACCACACTTCAAACTCCTCTTCTCACACTCCGATACACTACCTAAAACACCCATAACACATGAAATACATGCATGCCATCATGCACACACCTCACAGACATGCAAATACATAGCAAAACATATCATCGCGATGCATACATAAGCATACATACACTGCATATACGCAAGCAATCATACCAAAACATGTATACACATACGTATACATCCAAACAAGCATACACAAAAATACTCAAACTCCTAGGGTGTCAAAACTGGATGTGACAACTCTCCCCCCCTAAAAAGAATTTCGTCCACGAAATTCTGGTCCAACACAGCTATAACCCAATAACATAAAGTATACCTGCTACCGGATCCGCTGATGGCCATACATACAGTCCTTCTCGGAACCCATAACCACAATCACAAGCATCAAAAGCATGAACAAACACAATCATAGGGAATTCAATCCCCGAACCTCAATTCTAGGCTTACAGGGCCGTAGAACCATTAAAACAAGCATAACAAGAACAGCTAGCACAAACCTGAAGAAAGAGGATCGCTATCACAAGCCCATAATCCTGGCTCTACCAAGCTCTAGCTTCTACTCCATGCTCTCACACTATCCCAAAGCTTAGACGTCCTTCTATGGGTGTTTTTTAGGGTTTTAGGACATTTAAAAATGTTTAGGGTGAAAGAACATAAGAAAAAGGGCTTATTCTTATCTGTTAAAATGGAAGATTTAAGTTGCGTACACCCGTACCAACCCAAAAAGCCTGACAAACCCAAAAACCTGCGAGCTGCAGTACAACCGTACCACCCTTTGGTATGCCCGTAAGGCCACAACTCTCATGACAAACCTAAATTCCTGCGAGCATGCGTACGGCTGGACCACTCCTTGGTACGCCCGTACGGCCTTCAGGAGCCCTAGACCCCTGACTTCCTCTGCTCAGTACGATCGTACGAATCCTTGTATGCCCATACCACACTCCAAACTCCTCTCCTCACCCTCAAACTCACTCTCCAGCCACCTGAAATACCCACAACCCAAACCAAACATGCATGCCATCATGCTTACACCTTACATATATACAAATACATAGCAGAACACGTCATCGCAATGCATACACAAGCATACATACACTGTACATATGCAAGCAATCGCACCATAATATGTATACATACACGTATACATTCAATCATGCATACACAAAAAATACTCAAACGTGTAGGGTGTCAAAATTGGATGTGACAACGCTCCCCTCCTAAAAAGAATTTTGTCCTCAAAATTTCGGTCCAACACATCTATGACACAACAAAATAAAAGATACC
>CANYBF010319105.1:0-15424 GCA_948192965.1 Dalechampia spathulata
TAGATATGACCCATATATTGTACTTGAAAATTACGCCTGAGCAGATCCAAAAACATTAACATTTTGCCTTTTTTTAGTAACTAATAGTCAACAAGAATGAAACTCTGCAACTGTTTTAAAGTAAGCAACAGAAAAAAAAAACAAAGACCAAATAAACTAAAGAATGGATGAGGAATTCTTCAAAATAAGAAAAACCCAACAACGCACCGTCAAGAAACAGAGTAATGAGTGAAAATTTATGAAAAAGTGAAGAAATTGAACAGCATATATCAATCAAAGATTGAAGAAGTGAATACAGCAAAACAAACCCAGATAAAGATTTGATGGAATGATTGGTTTTTTAAGCTATTTCTTGTGACTACGCGTTTGGAAAAGCTCAGTTTTTTATTTACATCCGTTTTCTTTGATCTGCTGATAGATAAATGAAGAAGCCGCGGCAGGATACAAGTCATTGTCAGACAACAGTTGTGGGCTTTTATTATTATATTTGGTATCTTAAAAAAGAAAAGAAAATAGGAAAAAAAAAAAAAAAGGGTAGATGGTCCGCGATAGGAAAGGTAGGTGTCAATGTAAGAGAATTTGCTTCCTTGCCTGCTTGCGTTATGGACAATGAAAAATCTCATGATTATGATACTCTCTTTATTAATATAATCAAGATTTTAATTATTTGATTACGTATAATAATTCAGATGTAATGGTATAAAAATCATTTATCAATGTAAAATAAATTTTAATGGATTGAGATTTTTAAATATAACTTATTATAATTCAATCGTCACCATAAACCTAACTTTATATAAATATCTAATATTATTTTATTTTATTACAGGTGCCACATTTCATTTTGAATTTAAGATATTTTTCTATTAAAATTATATATATTTTAATATATTATATATTGATTTGTATGGGATCGCTACGCAGTATATTTACATATGCATTTTACTTAGTTTAAATAGAAATTATTTGTTATTTAATATTTATTTGATAATTTATATTGGTTTAACAAGAGTTATTCATGATTACTTGATATTTTACTATAGTTTGACTTTTCTACTATTTTTCAGGATTATATGATTTCAGTTGCTAATATATATATATATATATATATATGTAGACCATCTGAGTATTCATGTACTCAACATCAATTTCTTTATAATTAGTGCAAGTGGTAGATTAAAGAAGGAAAATGCCTGAGATAACTTGTTTGCTATTAGTAACTGGTTGCACATTTAACTTATGGAGATAGCCATACGTTTATTTTATTGTTTTTGTTTTGATTCATTATAAACATTGTATCTTGGACAATTATGTTTATCTTATAAACCTTATTTATTACTAAAAAATAATATTATTTTTCCGTTAAATATTGAGTCTCATATAAATTAATTTTATTTTATTGGTGGTTTTTAAATTGATTCACTATTTAAATGAGATTTTATTTTCATTCTTTTATTTATAAATTTTAAATTTGTAAGATCCCTTGTATTACTTAGCTAATCAATAATTACTTACTATGAAGTAGTGTGGTATGTTATGGAAGCATATCACAATATAACTAAGATTATAATATGATAACTATAGCTTATGTTGAGAGTATTCCCTTTTAAAATGTTATATGGATCCTTATTTTTTTTATTATATTTTCATGTTTGCATCACTCTAGAAAGAGGTAAGATGTCATAATTTCAAGAAAAATATGTATAACCTTGTATCAATGTATAAACTTAAAAGAAAATGCAAAGTAATAGTGAAATAATAAGTAGTTATCCCTTCCTAAATGATGCGACAACCTTAGTTAGAAACCAAATTCTTTATATAATTAAGCAAAGACTGAAGTTTTTATATGCCTCACATGTTTAGAGTATTGCATCTTAAACTTTCAATGTAAATCTAAGTTAGTATCATATCTAAGAGATTTTGGATTGATTAATATTATGTAACAATAAGGATGGAAGGGAATCTTACTACATGTTGTTATATGTTAATTACCACTTTTCTATGTCTTTTACCAAACACATATACATGCTTGATGTTTTAGCATAAGATATGCATACCTTATACTTATCATATCACATACATCATAAAGTCATGTATTTATGATAACCTTATTTGTCATATGTAATAAATGACAGACCTAAAAAACTAGTAATGTAACTCCATCTAAAAGTGCTCAATCTATCTTAAATGAGATTTCCCTTGTAGCTATTTAGGAAATAATTCACTAATCTATGAAAAAAATGTTATCCATTGACTTAAATACAAAAAAAATGTTATCCATTGACTTAAACATTCCTTCAATTATAAATCAAGGAGGCTTTCAACCTAGAAGAGTTTATTAGATTGTTGGCTATAGTAAAAGGATAACACAAAAGGATGAACTTTTATGAGGTGGAAAGTAATAACAATACTCCTTTTATAGATGCATAACATAAGGAGATTAGAAATGTTTTGTATCAAGACATAAGATTGAACAATTATAGACTATCATGAAGATTATGTGTATAAATTTAATCTTGACTTTGATGAGTTCTCAATCAGGGTTATTGAAAGTCTGCTTGTTAAGTTTATACTTCCAAATATTCCCAAGTATAGTAGAATGGGGATCTAAAGAATCAATTGCAATTTGCTCACATTGTAGTTTTGTTTTATTGCTTACTATTAGCAGTTTTTCCCTTTAGTTCTTATACATAAATAGTTACTAGATATATTTGTATAATAGATTACCAAACACTATTAATATATCTTTGATAAAATCCTTCAATATTTTTCCTATTGTAATCTCCTTGATTTTGTTCTTGCAAATTGAGTGGCATACCTTAGTGGCATCCCATATCACTTTCATATAACCTCTATTGATATTATTGAGATGATCTTTTTTCAACTCAAATCACTCTTAAAATATCATGAAATTTATTTATAAAACTTTATCATGAAATTTATTTATAAAACTTTTATAATATAATTATATAAATTTTTTAGAGAGATAAGTTTTAGTTTACATTATGTAATTTTGATTGAATTTTAAATGAAAATTTTTGAAAAATGTCAAAAATGGAAAACCTTTCTCAAAATTACTATTTTTAAAAAAATTACAAAAATAATGAATTTTCAAAAAAGTATTTGTAAAAATAACAATTCTTAAGGTTTAACTTAGATTTACCATAAGTTGCAAAAGATTCTAATACAAGTTTAATAAGGTTGTAACATGAATGAAATGGATTTGGATATGCAAAACCTACAATATAAATGACATATAAGATCATCAAATAGTAAGATTCAAATGTCTAGAACTTTGAACAACATAATTTGAAACCTCATTTATAATAAAGTGAACAATATTAAGGTGTTAAAGATGAGATTTTTGCCAGCTATACTTATTATTTAGCATTTTGAATATAACTTCCTCTAGAAGACTCGAATTAAGTTGATTCAAGATATTAGAGATGCTAGTTATATGTATTGTTTAGTGTTTTGAATGTAACTTCTCCTACTGGACTCAGATTAAGGTGATTCAAGATGCATTGAAAAGCTAATAAAAAGATCTATAACATTGAGTAGACCTAAAATCAACTCTAAATTATGAATGTAGGAATGATTAAGATGCCCTTGAAGTCAACTAATTAGTATTTATGCTTATTTGATTTGGTTTTGTTTTCTAATTATGAATTTATTTTATTAAGGAAATCAAACACTTTAGTGTTTTAGAGTTATTTTCATTATATATATAAGGACAATATTATAAGCTTTTTAGAATTTATAAATTCAAAATTTGATAAATTGATAAACTTTTCTCTTTAAGAGATTTCAATTAAGTAAGGTGTGAACTTTTCTTAATTTATACTAATGTTTTTGATTATTTTGCATTAGAATGATTCATGTTTACATGTTCTTGGATGTTTGAGTATTGGATAAGATATCTAATCCTTTAACATATTAGTTGATTAGTAGTTTGAGATCTAACTTAAGATCCTTGACTTTTGATGTTAAAAAGATTTCAAAATCATTTAGAACATTGAGTTGTTTATGAAACTATTATGATCATAGAATTATATAAATTTACAAAAAGAAAAGTTAAAGTTAAAGTTAAAGTTGAAGTATGCAAGTTTGAATGAATCTTAGACAATAAATTCTAAAACATGTTTAAAAATATTTGTAAAGATAATATTTTTCAACATATTATATAATATAAGTTTTAATTTTATATATATTTCACCGACTAAATATGTTTAGTCTAAAATAGTTTAATGAAAGTTGATATAGTAAGTCTTGATTAACAAACAAAAGGACTTGTTTACGTTTCCCGTTGTGTTGAATAATTAAGTGCAATAAGAAACTTGTACGTTTAAAAAGGACTCAGATATCATCATATGCTTTCACTTTTCTTCACCAACACATTGACCAACATAAAATCATGTGTTTTTCATGGTTTTTCTTTTTATTATTATTATTATTATTATTATTAATATCACCTAAACGTTTGAATAAATATCTCTAATAATAAAAACATTTTTAATTATTAGTTTAATAATTAATTATCGAATACATTTTTATAAATTAATATATATATTATGTAATAAACAAAATGATTTCAAATAGGGCAGCTCACCTAAGTCCACGATAAACGATCAACTTGCGTTCTCTGTGTTTCTTTTTTCAATTTTTTTAATCTTAGGTTATATTTCTTTTACATGCAGCCAAAAGAAATAATAATAATAATAATAATAATAATAATAAATGTGAAAATGATGAATTATTAGAAAGAGAGCATCTGTATTTGAACAACATGAATGAATTCAAGTATTAGATAAATATTATTTCAGTTAATCTTAATTTATGGTTGTTATTATTTTAATTTTGACAAGGAAAGCAGTCAAATTCGGTGAGGCTTCTACCACCGACATTAATTTAAGATTTTTAATTATATCTACATTATTATAAACCTCCATTAACATTAGTGGGTAATCATCCAATAATATTACCTAATTTTGGTCAAAACTCTCTCCACCAATCATTTTAATGACTTTTAATCTCCTTTTTTTTTTTAAATTTTAATTCCACGATTATTATGTACGCATTGTGAATCTTTGTCATTTTCCTGGTAATTGCGTTGGATTCTAATTATACGTACTATATATTTAGGATAAAATACTCAATCTAAAATATCATATTTAATACAATGCAAATTATTAAAATTAAAAAATTAATTTTATATGATGTGTATCCAAAATTATCACTTGCTCCTTACCCTTCAAGTTTTGACAAGGAGGTGACGTGGCACCGTCGTTTGTTTGTCTTCATAATAACTGCTTCAAAAGAGTGTCGGTGAAGTAATAGTTGTCAAACTTTTCAAGGGTCCTCTCAGGGCGATAGAGTCAACATTGTAATCTACTTGAGGATTATTTGGATTAAAAAATATATAATGTAATTTTAAAATTACTTTTTTTTATTTTTAATATAGTTTTGAAAGTATTTTTTAATTAATACTATAATTTTTTTTATTATTTTTAAAAAATGCTTATGAAATTATCATTTTAGACGGTGAATTTAATTATAAAATTTCAATATCTACTAAAATAACCATAAGGGTGGTGATTATAGTGCATTGTATAATATTATTTATTTCAGCCCTTTAGCTCAGACTTGATTTCCAGAATAATAACTTGGGTTCAAATTCGAACAATGGCATTTCCCCTTTTTTCATTCTCTCGTTGGTGTGCTTTATTCATTTTTGCAATTATATATATATAATATTATATATTTAATTTATTTTTTATATTCACTTATGCATGTCTAAAAACATGAAATAATTTTTTTAATATCTTATCACTTTCTTTCGAAATAAATATGTTTTATCACTTGAAGATATTTATAAAATTTTATCTTTTCACTTACATTTATTCTATATCATTTATTTATTTTAAATTTATTCATATATGTATATTATTTTTAATATAATTTTACTAGTCGATTGTCAAACGTGCTAGAATTATGATGTTCTAACCTATCAAATTAAGTGTGCTTCTGACATGTTAAACAATTAACTAGTAAAAGCTTGAAATTCTGTTTTTACACAGGTTGGCTGATTGATTGGCTGGTCCTTTTTATAGTAGTCTGCCACGCTGCCAACAGACTTGATCATACGTAATTAACTTTTAAGAATCTGCTACCTCCACTTGACCCGGTAACTCCATGTTTTGACTTCCAATAGAGTCTTGGTAGATACGTTGATTCTCACGTATATGTTCACTTCCTATTAAGTTATTAAGTAGCAATTAATTTTAAGTAGCACCACTCATCCTTAATTCAGCTTTATATTTATTATTAATTTCAATCAATAGTATAATTTTATATTTTTGAAATAAAAATTGGACCATTAATTATTATACCAAAATAGTTAATTTGAATTAAATTATTTAAAATCTATCCATAATAAAAATAATGTAAACAATGCTCCCTCACATTCCAAAAAGTCGAATCATGTGGAGATTAGCCAAAAAAATTAATTATGCATGTTATTGATTAAAACCTTCAATTTTACTCGTCTTACTCTTTCAGTTCAAAATCAATAATTTACTTGATATGTCGCTTAATTTAATCATTATTCTAAATCTTGTTTTGTTGTCATCTCATGTCCTTGATTTCAATCAATAAAAATGAATTTTACCGGCTTTGTTGTTTAAGATGCAATACCTAAATGGTACTTTTATATCAAGATGATATCTTTTACTAGCATTACCTTTAATCTTCTACCATCACGAACAACATAGTAATTTCGTACAAAATTAGAAAAATACTTTTTTAAACAAAATGTCATCAATCACTTTGAGCATCTCTTTCAAATATGACATGGATTTGTTCAATTTTCTTTCAGGAGGACCTTGAACCTTTTATTTGATTTCATTGAATTATTGTGAAGTTTTTGCCACTAGAGTTATTACTTCACTTCCCACATTTTTCTTGATGGCTACTCGTGGAGATGCATTTTTTCTTTTAGCACTTAGAAAAGTTGATAAGATATATGATATTGGATTCTTCCCAACCAAGAGTTTGTCTGTCATTTGAGAATGTTCAGCTTATTGCTTTCTTTTCGCAATTACCTCCTGCCTTTATGCTCTTGTCTCCCTTGAAACCTTGTCTGGTATTCGTCATATTTTGTTGATACCTTCTAATCTAAGTTTTAATGTTTGTTGTTCGAACTTTGACTTGTATAAGATAATTTGTAGGAATTCAAACATTAATGAATTTCTTAGATTAGATTGAAAATTGATGATACTCCCCTTGTACCATATTGCTTTCAAGTATTGTTTGGGCATCTAAACTTGGTACAAGTGTCGTTTATATTGAATTTGTGATGATACTTGCTTCATTCTCTTCTTCAACTACTTATGAACAAATGAGATACAAGTTCCTTTATTGGAGATAGTCATATTACGAGCATCATCTTTGAAAAGTGTAGACTTAAAAATTTTTCCCTTTCGATTCTTATCTTTGGACAATTTTTTATGGACTTGATGAGTTAGTCGAGCAAGCTCATATCCATCATGGGTGCCTTTAATTTCATTTTAATAAGGACTTTGCCTTTTTCAATCATAGGCTGTTGGGTTCACAAGGGCTAAGGGGAAGGAACCTGCTTTCTCCGGGAAACGAAGTTCTCATGATTTTTGCAAATTATAGATTTTTATTCTTTCTACCTTAATTTTTCCTTTTAACTCTTTAATTTATTTTTTATATTTTAAATATCTAAATTTGTTATACTTTTTTAATTTATCCTACTCAATTTTACTTATTATACATAATTATTTTTATTAAAAATAATTAAAAATAACATACTATTTAAAAATATATAAATAAATAAATAAATAAAAATATTAAAATAAAAAAATTTATTAATTCACAATATTACAAATATATTATACTTATTAGAGTCGTGCTAATTATAATATAGTAATGATAATACAATTTTATTATCTAAAAATGATAATGTAAAATAATATATAGAATTAATTACTATATTATAAATATTTAATTATCTAAATTACACCATAGTTACTTATTTATTTATTTTAAAAACAAAATACCATTAATGATGAATGGAATCTATTCATCAATCACTAATCTCCTTTTTGTTTTGGCTAAAACCATGAAGTTTGAGCCATAAAACTCACATTCCCTTTGCTCACTCCGCGGTTCTCACGGACTTCCTCTCTCGCCCATCTTCTTCTAAAGAAACTCTCCGAACCCTAACCCTGTCTACTATTATTATTAAAATCCAAAATCATTGCTAATGAGGCCGAGTCATCAATTCACCCCTCATTAAAATCTCGTCTCTTCATTCTACTTGGATGTTACAATTTCCGTGATTTTCATCTATTACTTTAGTTTCAAGGCTTTCACTTACAGACAGGTATTGTTTAATTTCACTTCATTTGTTCTTGATCTCGTTGTTTCAATTAATCCATCATTTGATTATGATATCTCATTTTTAACTTTTTTTTTCAATTATTATTTTTCTTCTGTTTTATTTGTCATTTGTAAAATAACAAAAATCACACTGAATTACTGTAAGTTTTCTTTATATTTAGATCCTTCTTCGTGAAAACCAATGAGTTACGTGTAATGGTTCATCACATTGCAGGTTGCATAAAGATCTCTGTGGATCTTTTTATTGAACTGATTTTGGTTTTGGGGTTTTTTTACTGATTTTCTTTCAGAAATATTTTTTTCATTTTATCTTTTTTCTTTCCCTTTTCCTATTTCGTTTCTGTTATTGACATATTACCTCTCTATTTGTTGGTAACTGCCATTAAATTTATAACTGCATGTTTATAATTGTGCCAATTGTATTGCCACTTTTTAATTTTCACTATAGTTAGAACAGATAGATTGTAAAGAACTGCACTAAATTGCTGCAGTTTTCTTTAAATTTGGATCCCCCTCGTCAAAAACGGATTACTAAGTTACATGGAATGGTTTATAGCGTTACAGATTGCACACTCTAAAAAATTTTAAAATCTAAACGTGGTTTTGGAGCTTATTGATTGCTTATTTTGAAGTTATTGCCTTAAAAAAAGGAAAATGATAA
Organism: Dalechampia spathulata; assembly: GCA_948192965.1. Lineage (NCBI taxonomy): Eukaryota > Viridiplantae > Streptophyta > Magnoliopsida > Malpighiales > Euphorbiaceae > Dalechampia > Dalechampia spathulata. The sequence continues at coordinate 9,086 of CANYBF010319105.1, forward strand.
CTAAATTGACAATTATAATTAATGTTTTAGTTAGTATACTATACATTGATAGAATATTCATCCAATTATAAAATTAAACTTTTAATATGTATTGAATATATTTCCAATAATTTATAGAGAAAAACTAAATTCATATACATCAACATTGATAAAATAATTAGATGACCTTTTTAGTCATTTTAATTTTAAGCTATCTTTTTATCAAAGAGTTCATCTGTTGCTAATACGTTTAAATTAGCTTATAGGTTGATTTTGATCAGCTATTTTAGAATTGTTTTAGTTTAGCATTCATAATCCTCTTTGAGATTAATTTAGTCTTGTATTAGATTTTAGAAACATCTTTCCTCACCAATCAAAACAGATTTCCTGAAACTTTCCTAAGCTTCTAGGTTGGATTCTTATAAAAAATTCTTATATTTTCCTTATTTATCTTTCTGCTGCACTTTGGTAAGTAGAGCTAGTATAGTTTAATCGCGGTTCTACATCACTTACTTCACTGTACGCTGGATTCTTCTCATTGTAACTCATCTTCTGTTGTTATTCATTATTCGAGGATGATTATTCAATCAGTTTTATTTTCTTGAAAAAATTCAATTTTAACTCCGAAGGGCTTCTATCCATGCATTTGATTTTTATTTGTTTGTTGTCATTCCTGTCACAACTTAATTGTATTGCATTAGTTCTAAAAGGAGTATTTTGAAATGTTTTCTCTTGTTTGTTTGTCTGTCCTCAATTTGTTCTTTATTGATTAATCATTTGACTGTTTTTATTTTTAAATTTGGAATTTCATCATAGGTAATGATATAGTTAAATTCATATGAGATTGGGCTTGTCAAAAACCATAATAGTTGGATATAACTGTTTTGGTTAGGTTGATGGACCGACAACCTCATGATTATGCAGCTTCTGCCATGGCATTTTCCCAGCAACAGCAGCAACAGCAGCGACAAGCTGTCAATTTACAGCCGCAGCAGCAACAGTTTGGATTTCATCCCCAACATCAGCAGTTTCCTCCACCTCCATTTATACCACCCCATCCTTCTATGCAACAATTCCCCTTTCCTGCCCACTTGCAACAGCAGCAGCATCCTCACCCTCCTCCCCATCCTCATCTTCTTCACCAACAACATCCTTCTCCACCCTTCCCACCACATTTACCCCCTCACCTCTATCCTTCTCCTTTCCATGGCCCCTATGATTCTCCTCCACCACCAGCTCCTCCTCCATCTGATCCTGACCTCCAAAAGCGCATTGATAAACTTGTGGAGTATGCCACCAAGAATGGCCCTGAATTTGAACTCATGATCCGCGAAAAGCAGCAGGATAATCCTTCTTATGGTTTCCTTTTTGGGGGTGAAGGCCATAATTACTATCGTTACAAGCTTTGGATGTCCACACATCCCCCAAGTGGACCATTTGGTCCACATTTTCCATCATCTTCCTTACCAATGATGCATCCTCCCAAAAATCCTATGATGAACCCTGCTGTTGGCCCTTCTCCCTCAATGGTGGCTGCTCCTCCAATGCACCAACCACCTTTTCCTCCTTTCTATGATCCACAGCAGCATCACCCCCAGCACTCTCATCCTTTTGGGCCTCATGCTGGTCTGGATTTTGATCCCAAGTCATTCAAGGGTCTTTCTGGTCCACTTCCACCTGATGTTGCAATGGAGCTCACTAATGTGCTTAACAGTCTTAATGGCACCAAGGACTCTATCAAAGGTGCCAAGACTTGGTTCATGCAGAGGTCCCCATTCGCACCAGCGCTGGCTGAGGCACTAAGAGACAGGATTTTTGCTGTAGATGATCCTGAGAGGCAGTTGCATATCATTTATCTTGCTAATGATATTCTTTTTGACAGGTATGATAACAGGACTACACTAATCACCAGATTTCTTTCTTTTTTCTTTGATGTCAGAACCTGATTGCTCTATCTTGAACTGTATTATAGTGTCAACTCATGGTTTGCAATTGTGTTCTTATTTTCCAGTTGTATCATATCATGTTTCAGATGCCTTTCTCACTAACTTAAATCATTTCCTTTGTACATCCAGTTTGTGTCTGTTCTTTCTCATATCTGTGAATGTGTGGTATGCATCAGATCCCTTTATCTTTGGTCATTAATAGATTCAGTTTGTGTCTCCACTGTCCTTGCGTGTGTGAATGTGTGCTTCTCAATACGATATTTATGTATGATACTGAAGCCCTCTATAAGGACTTCCTAATCTAATATAAATCAAATTAAAGAGGAAGCTTTCTTACTTAATATTATTTCCATTTCTGGTATGTTCATAAAAGTGTTTTTCCTGATGTTCAATCAAGGTTTTTGTACATGGGAGTAAAAAGGGGAATAAACATGTTATGATGGATATAAGTGATCCTAAAAGTTAAATACTAATTAGGTGCAATAATACTGGGCCATACTACAATTAAATCAAAATAACCAAAATGAGTTCTCAGTTTGTAGAAGGTTGTGATTATTAAATTTGAATTCCAACGCATGCAAGAAATAGAATGTTGTAAAATCTGTCAAAATTTCAAAATCTGTAGTGTCATTGTAACTAATAAATTTTGCAAAGGTTATGGGGAAGTTTATGTACTTCTTTATCCATCATCGTTGGCATTGTAGGTTAGTGCTTCATCTGCTAATGATTTTAGGCCAAATCTATAGTTTCAGTCTTAAACTTTATCTAAATAGACTCTAGTACGCCTAAACTTATATTTGCCATTTGGCACTTGTTTACGTGCCACACACTCAGAAAATCTTCTCACATGTTATGGTCAGTTTAACTCTTCTATTTTTTGTTTACTTTTAACTATTTTCAATTTTTCTGTTTAAGATTTACTTCTATAATCCATATATCGTTCTGAAGAATGGTTCAAAATTGTTGGAAATTGAAGAAGAGAATATAGAAATTATAGTTACTTAGAATTAAGGCTCTTTACATTGAGTAGTCTTGGTACACTAATCATTTTGTGTTTATCGTTGCATTGATTTTATCTGTGTCTTTGCTGAGCTAATGGTGGCATAACGTACTTGTTCAAAATTTGCAAGGCATGAAAATAAATGAGCTCATTGAGAGTAATAACAGTTCCCGCATGGGACTGGTTAAACCAAAAATATAAGAATGCATAAAATTAATAAAAAAAAGATCTCGAAGGCTGTAATATGTTGAAATAAAAGATAAGGAGTGCTAGAAGTTAATCAAATGTGAAATTGTGCATTGATGATTCATCTCACAGAATGCATACTAAAAGTTAAGTGCAGTAATACCTGGCAGTGCCCAATTAGATGAAGCATGAGACAATTGCACTGTTATGTTTATTCTGGAGCTATTGTTTCCCGTAATTCTGGCAGGGCTCAATCAGATGAAGCGTGAGACTATTGCAGTATGATGTTAAATCTGACTTATTCAATATACCTTAACATGCTTTCTTGACGGAATGTTGTTATTGTTTGATTGTTTTCATGAAGATTTGGTATATTAGGATTGTCAGTTTCCAAGCAAAATACTTGTTACTTTCCTGCTCTTGTCCTGTAAGATGATTAATATAGAAAAAGGCTCTTTAAAGCGGTTCTCTTATGAGTTCTTTTTCCTCCCTTTTCATATGATCCTACTGGGTGATTATCAACCTGAATTTTCTATTTGCTTAGAATAGCTAAGTGTCTGCTTGGTTGCATCTGTTTTATGGTCTTTGATTTGTTTTCACTTTTTCTTTTTTGTAGTTTTCAATTATCCAGTGTAAGCTACTGACTTCCTGCTATTCTGCTTAGCAGTTTACAGAGGAGGGTGAACGTCCATGACCTTGATAATGAGGCACTTGCATTTAAGCCGGTTTTGGGACCCATGCTTGCAAGGGTCTATCACAACCCCCAAAATAAAGATGAGAATCAACCACGCCTACAGAAAATTCTACAGTATTGGGCTTCCAATGAGGTATATGATCAAGATACCATTTATGCACTTGAAAGTGAAATGGTTGGTGAACAGTCATCAAATTTATTTCCGACTCCCCCGAAAGAATTATCTGCTGCTTCAGATTCCTTGGCTGCTTCAGGTAGCTATCTCTCCTTTCATACCAACCTGACTTTCTGAAATTTATGCCTGTATTCTTACCTGCCAAAAGGTTTGGTGAATGCAATGTGGCATGAATTGAACTTTCACTTAACCATGTGTCTTTGAATACTTGTCTGATAATTTTACTGCAGGCTTCGGTCAGCAACCAGCAAACCATAATGTTCCACACTGGCAGCCTGATAGACAAAATGTACCTGATCTAGAGCATCTTGATAAACAGATTTCTGTTGCCATGTCACCAGTCTTAGGAAACCAGCAATTTATGGCAAGTTCTGCTCCGGCAGGTGCTTTCCCGGGGTCCATGCCTGTAAGTTCTTCTGTTCTATCAGTCAATCAACAACCTGCACCACATTCATTGCAAGCACCTCCTACTAACGCTGGTGAAAAGTTACCTCCATATCCTTTGTTCCCACCTGGTCTTATTCCTGGGATGGTCAAGAAGATGCAGATTGGCAGTGGGGTCCCTTATTCTGCTTTAAGTCCTTTGGATATCCCAACAGTCATACCTCCATCCAATGTGTCCCCATCAGAAGTTCTAGAGAGAGTGTCAAAATTCTTTAAAGAGATTGGAGAGGTTAACCCAATCGAGGGATCTGTGAACTCTCATTTACAAGATGAGGATGATGAGTACGAGAGAGATCCTCCAATACGTAAAGGAGGAGCTTGCATCCCTCCACCCCCAAACTTGCAGATTGACCCAGAGACTGGGACTTACGCTGATGGAAGTGTGGAGCAGAAACCAGGATCTACTAGCTCAGGAAGACTGGGTCTTGGGGCCACGGCTGACCCTAATGAGGCAAGTCAATACGATGACGTTTACACATCTTACAGGAAACAGCGAAGCACCAACTACCATTCATCTATGAGTGCTAGAGCTTCTGCGAGGTGATATCCCTTGGTATGTGTCACCATTTAGTTGTCCAGAATGTCATTTAGCATTTGTAGAATCAGACAGACATGTAGGAAGGAAAAAGCAAAGCTGGTTTCTATATCGTATTATGCAAGATGAAGTTTTGATATGGCGGAATGGTTATTTGTGCAGTGGACCAATTAATAGATGAGTAAGATAAAAAATGAATTGATGGAAATCCATCTCAATTAATAGACAGAGAGAGAGAGAGTATATGAAAGTGTTTTTCTCAAGTCAAGATAGTTTATTAAAATTAATTAACTGATATAAAAATTAATTATAAACAATTAATTATTGAAGATATGAATTATATTAAATTATCATTAAAATGGGATATTTACCATTTGAAATAATAAATCATTTCTTTTGAAAGTGTTAATGTTGAATCCTTTTCAAGTTCTGAGTCATCCAATGGTTAGATATCCAAGAATGAACTCAAGAATTAAGTCAATGTTTGATGATAGATGGATCCTTAGACCTTAAAAAAGTGGTGCATTTATATGTTCTGAAAATCTAAAATAAGATATTTGATTATAATCCTTGACTTTGGATCAAATGGAGCATATTTAGTCTAAAAATTATAACTCTTAAAATCAACACCTGGAGTTATCATACTTCAAGTTAGAGAGAATCATAATTAAGGTCTAACTATCGGATAATAGATATTCAGCTCAATCCCTTAGGTAATATTATAGAATTCAAGGTGAGCAATATGAAAGATCTATTGAAAAGTTTGGAAAAAATGTTAATTATGTGGGTTATACTTAATAGATTCAATATGAAATAAGGTATGTCCACCATTATCAATGGGATCAAGCTCTACAGTTATTGTTATTGTCTCCCATCTGATACAAGTCAGTTATATTGAAAATGGGTAATAAAAATATTTAAGATAGTTTCTAAATAATTTAACAAGAAAATCATGTGTTTCAAAAAAAAAAAAAAAGGATGAAAAGTATATTAAAAAAATTATCATTGTAAAATAGAAGATTTTCTTTTATCTCTAAATAAAGGATTTTATTTTTCTCTTTATATTATACTCTCTTATTTTCTTTACTTGGTAAGAATAAATTTGGTTAACAGAACACTACCCATGAGAATGATTGATAATTACCTCCATAATCAATTCAAATAAAGTGTAAAATTAGCATGCAATTATTTTAAATGTAGTAGAGATTGTTATAATGAATTTAAATAAAGTATAAGATGGATATATAATCAATTTAAATAGAGTATAAAATTAGAACGAGGAATCATGTCAGCGTTGGAAGTAATAGAGCAAATTGTAGGATGTTAGTATGGATGGGATACTTGTTCAGACAAGTCACTGTTGCACGATGCTAAGATCTT
>CANYBF010319331.1:0-12101 GCA_948192965.1 Dalechampia spathulata
TCTAATTATGAAGCCATAGCCTTATTTCATAAGCCTATGGAGTAGTTAGGCATGCTGGGCCATAAGTTAGGCCTGTTGAGGACCCAATAAGGAAAGGAAGCTAGGCTAATTAGTAGCCTAATGAGCTTATACGAATTTCCATGTAATTATAACATTATTTTTATTTATTTATTTATCTTTTAAATTAGAGTAGAAATAGAAGACCAAGTCCTCCTTGGATAAAGACTTCCATATCCTTGAAGGACTAGGATTAGAAACTAGTATAAATAGAAACTTATGTAAACATTTTTTAATCACCTTTCAATTATCATTCAATACACAGAACCAATTTTGGTTTTATTTATGCTTATCCATTTTATGTATTTAGTTAGGAAGTGAGGATTTTCTTTCTTCTAATTACATTAGGAATTAGGGTTAACTTATCAATTTAATTGTGGCATTTTCTCTTCTTCCATTAAGCCTTATCATTTGCATTTCCATACTTGCTAGTTTGTGGCATACTTGCCATTGGGTTCCGCATCAACGTGTCTATATATGTGCAAACATGTATATGTGTATATGTTTATATGTATGTATGTGTACACTTATTGATGTGTATATATGTCTATATGCATATTTATGTGTGTAAGTATGCATGTGTGCATGTATTTATGTATGTGTATGTAAGTATGTATAAGTGTATGTGTATGTTTATGCATACATATGTATGTATATGTTTGTGTATATTTATGTATGTATATGTAGGTGTGTGTATATATAAACATATGTGTGTGAATATATATATATATATATATATATATACATGTCTATGTATATGTATGTATGTATGTCTATCTATATGTATATGTGTGTAAGTATGCATATGTGTGCATTTATTTATGTATGTGTCTATAAGTATGTATGAATTTATGTGTATGTTTGTGTGTTTGTATGTATATATGCATGTATGTATATATGTGTGTATATATGTATACATGTGTGTGTATATTTATGTATGTATATGTGTGTGTTTATTGGTATGTCTTTATGTGTATGTTTTTGTATGTATATGTATTTTTATCTATGTATGTATATATTGTATGTATGTAATTACATGTATGTGTCTATATGTATATATTTCTTTATTATGTAAATATATGTGTATGCATGTATGAGAGTGTATATCTGTATGTCTATATATATGTATATATATGTATGTATGTATGTATATATTAGAGTGTGTTTTTGTACATGTATATATGTGTGCATAGGGATGTTCATCTATTTGTATATATGTATGTATGTATGTATGTGCATATTGCATTTACTTATTTTTGTATTTATGTATATCCATTACTATATAGATTTGTGTGTATGCATGGATTTACATATTTATTTATGTTTGTATGTATATTTTTATGTCTATGTATGTATGCATGTATATGTATGCATATGTCTGTTCATAAATACATACAATGTATTCATATTATCTAAACTATAGAGTTCTAAATTCATATGATCAAAATTTGAAATTCAACCATGGCATCAATTGGAAGTATTTTAGATAGAGGTTCACATTTGAAATTGACAAATTAAATGGTTTGAATCCAACAAAGTCAAACTTACACTTAAAGGAAGTTTTATCATGGGTTAAAGTCATCATAGAGCTAAAATCAAAGAATCCTAATTGAACTAGGATTCCCAAATTCATGAAGGATTCTTATTTTAATAAATCCTTGTTCAACAAGGAGTTATATATACTTTTATTTAGTTAATATTATTTTTAGCTTGGTTTAGTGAGTTTTGGGTTTAGTTGACTAAGCTTAAGCCTAGTTATAATTCTCATAAGTCATTGGACCAAGTTTAGAGTCCAATAAGTTTAATAAGTTAGACCAATTCCTAGTTTAATCAATTTACATGAATTTGGAAGTATTTTATTCACCTTTATTTTATTTATTAAAGTTATATTAGGGTTAGGAAAACTAATTAGTCTAAGAATGATATGGAAACCCAAGACCTTTTTGCTCAAGGATCCTCAACCTTTTTGATTCATGAACTCCTTGAAAATTGATTCAAGCTAACCAAAGATTTGTTAACCCCTTTTAATTAGCCAAAACATAAATAGTTCTAAGGATTGGAAAACCCTTAACCAAAATCTAGTGGTAGCTAAGCAAAAATTAAATAGGAAAAAAATTAATCAACCTAAGAATAAACTCAAGCAAAGAAATCAATCACCTTAATATAAAATTAAAGAAATTATTCTCACAAGAATAAAAACTCAATTTGAAAGGAAAAGAAAATCAACTAATGTATATTTTGCCATTGGCATACCCTAGTATTTATAGTACGTAAGAGACAAATCCAATCCTAGAAGGATTTGTATTCCTAGTCATATTTTAACTTGGAAAAAGCAATATAAAACTAATAAATGATAAGGAAAATTTATGCAAACCAATTGGACTTGGAATTAGTCTAACTAATTAATCTTATTGGACTCTATACTTGATCCAATAACTTATAAGAATCATAACTAGGCTTAGGCTTGGTCAATTAAACCCAATACTCACTAAACCAAGCTTTATTGACTACTATTAAGTTAGTTATTATGTTATGTTCATTAATAAGTTTACAAAGCTCTATGTAACTTGGATATGAAACCCCAAGCCTAAATCTTTATAAAATTAAGAAATCCTATTTGCATTAGGGATCCTTATTTAATAAGGATTTTATCAAAATTACATTATGAGTTAAAAATTAAGAATCCTTCATAGACTAGGAATCCCAGTTGGATTAGGAATCCTGGTTGGATTAGAACTCTTCCCTCTTAAGTTCTTTTATTGGCTTTGACATGCTAGAATCATCCATGCTAATGAGAATGATTATTTTAAGCTTGTTTGTACTTGAATACAATGTAACTTGACTTAGATGTGCATTTTTACATATCATAATAGCTTGTTATGTATATGCAGCTATTTAAGCTTCAAGGTTCTTCATTTTAGCTTATGTTATTTGTCTATCATTCAGCCTTGGAAATTTATTTATATATTAAGCTTAAGTTGGATAAATATCCATGTCATCATGATCTTGGGATATTACATCATTCCCCCCTCCTCAAAAGCATTTGACCTCAAATATAAATCTGCAGCATCAAATTAGGATAAATTAGCAACATTAAAAGTAGAGCTTACATTATACTCACCAGGAAGATAAATTTTATAAGCATTATCATTGATCTTTTACAGCACTTGGAATGGACCATCTCCCTTAGCATCTAACTTTGACTTCCTTTGTTTAGGAAAACTTTCTTTGTGCATATGAACCCACACCCAATCTTGAATAAATCATTTTCCTTGGTTTTTATATTATGCAACCTTAATTTTATTCTCAATTTCTAGTAGTGCTTTATTATGGATACTCTTCACCAAATTAGCCTTTTTCTATCCATCTAGGTCAATAAATTCATGACAGGGAAAGGTAACAAATCTAAAGGTGCAAGTAAATTAAACCCATAAATAATTTCAAAAAGTGAACAACCATGAGAAGAATGGATACCTCTATTGATGCGGAAACATAAGACCTTTACTCAAGGATCCTTAACTTGTTGATTCATGAACTCATTCATAATTGATTCAAGCTAACTAGTTGACCGAATACCTAAACTTCTAAGGACTTGAAAAAACCCTTAACCCAAATCTAGTGGTAACTAAGTGCAAGTTAAATAGGAAAAAGACTAATCTACCTAAGAGTAAACTCAAGCGAGATAATCAATCACCTTAATATAAAACTGAAGGAATTATTCTCACAAGAATAAAACTCAACATGAAAGAAAAAGAATAATCATTGAATGTCTTTTGCCTTTAGTATACACTAATATTTATAGTACCTAAGATACAATCCAACCCTAGATTGATTTGTACTCTTATTCCTATTCTAACTTGGAAAAGTAATACAAAACGAATAAATAATAAGGGAAATTTGTGCAAACCAATGGGTCTTAGAATTGGCCTGACTAATTAACCTTATTGAACTCTATTCTTGGCCCAATGACTAATGGGAATCATAACTAGGCTTAGGCTTGGTCAATTAAACCTAAAACTCACTAAACCAAGCTTTATTGACTACTATTAGGTTGGTTTTTGTGTTAGGTACGTGAATAGTACCTAATTTACCTAATTTCTTTAGACAAAATACTAACTATTAAGTTTACATTGTTCTATGTAGCATAGACATAAAATCCCAAGCTTAAGACTTCATGGACTATGAATCCTAGTTGGATTAGGAGCCCTCGTTGGAGTAAGAGTCTTCATTTTTTAGGAATCCTAGTTGTAGTTCTCTTCATTCTTTAGTGCTTTTATTACTTTTGACAACTTAGGAATCCAAGTTAGATTAGGACTCTTCCTTCTTTAGGTCTGTTATTGGTTTGACAAGCTAGAATCATCTATGCTATTGAGATTGATGATTTTGAGCTTGTCTTTATTTGAATCCAATGTAACTTGACTTAAATATGCAATTTTCCATATTATCTGCTTGTTGTGTATATGCACCTATCTAAGTTTTGAGTTTCTTCATTTTAGCTTGTGTCATTAGTCTATCATTTAGCTTTGGGAAGTTATTTATATCTTGATGTTTAGTTGGTTGAATGTCCATGTCATCATGATCTTGGGATATCATATCGTCCGCCCTACCCACCTCAAAAGCATTTGACCTCGAATGTAATTTTGTAGCATCAGAAGGGGATAAGTTAGCAACATTAAAAGTAGAGCTTACATTAAACTCACTAGGAAGATCAATTCTATAACATTATCATTAATCTTTTATAGAACTTTGAATGGTTCATCTCCTCTAGCATCCAACTTTATTTTCCATTGTTTGGAAAACCTTTCCTTATGCATATGAACCCAAACCCAATCTCCTAGCTTGAATTGAATGAGCCTTCTCCCTTGGTTCCTATATTGCACCACCTTTGCATTCTTTGTCTCAATTTCTAATTATGCTTTTATTATGGATGCTCTTCACTAAATCAGTCTTTTTCTATCCATCTTGGCTAGTAACTTCAGTTTGTCCATCTATTTGAGGATGGCAAGTAGTTGAGAAAAGTAACTTGGTTCCTAGCTTTACCCATAGTACACACTAAAAGTGACTTAAGAATTTTTCATCCCTATCACTAACAATAGTTTTTGGTATGCCATGTAATTTTACCACATGCTCAAAGAATAAATTAGCGATATTTGTAGCATCATCTGTTTTATGATAAGCAACAGAATGCGATATCTTGGAGAATTGATCTACTACTACAAATATGGAGTCTCTACCTTTCCCAGTTTTAGGCAGCCCTATTATGAAGTCCATACTCAAATCAACCCATGGATGTGTTGAAACAGGAAGTGGCATATAAAGTCCATGTAGTTGTACTTTAGATTTAGCTTGCCTACAAGGAATGCATTGTTCATGAACCTTTTCAACATCATGTCTCATGCTAGGCCAATAAAAATATTCATGCAATATTGCTAAGGTCTTATCAATGCTGAAATGTGCATATTTTATTTCTTTTAAATAAATACCCATCTTGTCTATAGAAGTCATTAAAAGCAGTTTGGTCACAAGCACTATATATATTTGAGCTGTCTTACTCCTTCTAAGTAAGTCATTTTAGAAAGAAGAAAAGAGAGGATTTAGAGAAACATAATGTATATAAAGAGGTTTTTTTTTTTTAAAAATTTGATCCTTGATATAAGGGACGAGCTCCTTATATAGAAGGAGTGACTTAATAGGACAAACATCTTTAAGCAAGAGGAATCTTGCTTTATGACTCATACACTCATTATGAAAAGATGATTCATCAATCCATTATTACAAAGAGACAAACGACTTTGACAACTTTTGACAAACTTTAGACAAGAGGAATCTTACTAGTACAATTATGATAGATAACTTTATCTATATGATAAACAACAGGAATCTACTTTAGCCAAAGTAGATAAGATCATGGTCTTAATCACGGGGTCCACAGATAGGTTCATGAGAGTTCCAATTAGGGTCATCTGAATCATCAAAGTCACTAGCAAAAAAGGAATGACTTCATCTTCTGCGCTCTCTTTGGGCTGTCCTGGGGGAGTGTGAGGGAGAGTCCAAAAGAGGTGTCTGGTCTTCAAGATTGATCTAGACATCAACATATTAATGGGCTCAATGGGCTGTGAATCTTGAAAAAGTGGATCATCTAGGTCGAATGAGGAATCCATTGCTAATTATGATAATCCAAAATGGACTTGGGCCAATGTCAAATGATGTAGGTCTAAAGAGTGAGTGGTTGGACCAAGCTGAGAGGTATTTAGGCCAGAAGTAACTGGAGGTTGAACATAATAAGGAGTGGTAGGGAGGTATACCATGGGTCTGAATATCGTCCTCTGATTTGTCAGGTGAACAATGCGTTGGAGATCTTTCATTTCTTGAACTGTATACTGGGACATAGGATGAGGAAAAGTTCTCCAGTATTCAGCATCATGATTTGTTACATACCTGCTGCCAATATTAGTTTCAAATCTTTTATTGCAAAAGTAGATACTATGGTATTGGCGTGATTGGTTAAGGCTAGAGAATGAACACAGCTGGGCCTGCTGGATTTATCTAAGAAGAAATTGAGTCCATTCTGTAGGAGTCTTAAACTAGGTGAGAAATCTCCAAGGAAGAATATTCTGGTTTCATGGATTATTGAAGAACCAAAGTGTGTCTAAGAGTGGTATTTCAATAGGTTGCTTATACAGAGTAGTGAGACACCATAAGAACTAGAGATCTTCTTCATTAGAAAGGTAGGTTTCAGAGATACAAGGAACAAGATGATAAAGGGTTCCATGATAAGTGTTATGAGGTTGAAAATGTCGTTCATAATAGGTTTGGATTTGTCTGTAGGTCCAGGTGATGATTTGAGGGATGGTATAATTGTGAGGGAGATGCGGTGGTAAAATAGCATCATTGACTCTTATCATCATCACAAAGGGAAAATTGAAATGTGAAGAGATAAGGATAGGAGGAGAAGGCAAAGGCTTTGAAAGACGGGACAGGAAATCAGGAATAAGATTTTTCTGACCTTTAATGTGGATCACAGTGAAGTCATATCGGCTAAACCATTCTGCAAGCAGGGAGGTGTCATCCTTTGAATTCTAACATCTTGGGAAAAGAGGTATTATCCATTCTGACTATGAAATGACGAGAAGCTAAGTAGAATTCAAACTTCTTTATGGCAAATTTGACAACAAGGATTTCTTTGATGGTTGTGTGATAATGGAGTTCACTGTCTTTGAATTATCCTGAGGTGTCTCTGCACAAGGATTCTTTCTGATCATGTTTTTCAAAGAGGATGGCCCCCAAGCCATGTCACTAGCATTAGTTTGTAAAATGAGATGAGTATCACTATCAAGAATAGTGAGAGTAGGTGTATGTTGAGCCAGTTCTCTGAGTTTAATGATGGAGGTGGTATGCTGGGAAGTCCAAGGAAGAGGCTTCTTTTTGGTCAATTGGGAAAGCGGTTGAGTATATGTGGTAGCTTGAGGAATAAAACCATGTAAGTAGTTAATGATTCCAAGAAATTGTTAAACCTATTTGGGAGTGAGATTATGATCAGGAAAGTGTTTGAGGCTTTCAACTAAATGAGTTCCAGCGCTGTATTGGCCATTTTTAATCTTCATGCTAAGAAAATCAATCTCTATTTGACCAATGAGAGATTTATTTTCTAAAAGCATTATTCCATAAGAATGCACAAGCTGTTGGAACTGAACGAGAAGTTGTTCATGATCTTTAGCTATAGACGAGAACAGAAGGATATCATCAATGTAGATGATATAATGAGGGAAAAGAGGGTTGAAAATATGGATCATGGCCTTTTGAAAGATGGATGGGGCTGTTTTGAGACCAAAAGGCATAACGGTCCATTGGTAATGGGCATCAGGTATACAAAAGGCTGTTTTGGGCCTATCTTCAGGGGCTATGCCTAATTTCCAAAAGCCAGACTTTAGATCAAACTTAGAAAAGTACTGGGCCATTTTGAGAGGGGCAAAAGAGGAGGAAATATTGGGTAAAGGAAATTTATCATCAGTAAGGAAATGGTTAAGGGGTTTGTAATCAATGACTAATCTTTTCTTACCATAAAGTTGTTCTCTCCTCTTTTCAACATAGAAGGATTGACAAGCCCATTGGGATTTGGTTGGTTTAATAAGACCTTGGGCCAAGGGATCAGCACATTCAGCATGGGCTAAGGCTAAATCAGAAGGAGACATGCCAGGGTGAGTGGCTTTGGTAGGATTCAGATCTTCATTTCTTTTGAAAGGTAGGGTAATGAAGAAATCAGGGTTTCTGTAAAGTGGAGAGTGGTGAAGGAAGTCTTTATGAGAAGTAGCCCAACATGGTGTGAACAGTTCTCTGAGATGAGCAAAATCTTTTAGGATTTCAGAGATGGAGAAGAGATGTTGTTCAGTAATGTAGGACTAAAACTATCGTTTAAACTTGACAACTGTTGGTAATATCTGGAGGTGCTGAGCATTATGATAAGCATCAAAACCAATTAGCAAATCTTTGTTCGAAAGGTAGGTGCTAATCACATGCATCCAGATAGTACAGTTGGGAAAGAACTGGATACCGATTTGTTGTTTTATGATTAGGGTAGTCTAGAACCTTTTACCGTCAGCAGCAATGAAATGCTTGATACACCATTTCCATGAATCTGTAGGTGGGACGTTAGGATTCATCATGGTGGTGTGGGAGCCAGTGTCAAACAAAGCAATGACTTTAGTGGGTTTGGCATATTTATCTGAAAGGATATGCACATAGGCTAGTGGTGTAGGGTGAGTTTCAGTAGTGGAATTGACTTCGTCTGGCTCAGGGTTAAGTAATGATGTATTTGTAGATAAAGACAAAGGAGATAAGGAGGATCGTGAAATAGTAGGTAAAGAAGAAGATGGGACAGGGCTAGTGGAGAGATAAGGAAAACAAGTAGAAAAATCAGGAAAAGTAGGTAAAGGAGATAATGGTGGTGGAGAAGTAGGACAAAGTAGATAATCAAGAGAAGGTGGAAAATCAATGTCAGGAGGTTCAGTCTTCACGGACCTGAAAGGACCTACAGTGTAAATATGAGAGGGATCTTCTGAGAAGTCAGAATCAGAAGAGCATGAAAGAGCAAACACTATATCAGCTGTTTGTTGATCCTGTTCTGAGAACTCTACTTCAAGGTCATAATCACTGGTAAAATCAGGAATGGTCTTTTTAAGTTTTTGAAGAAGAGCTACAGTTTTCTTACTTCGACGAGGATAATTCTTGGCAAAGTGGCCTTTCTTGCCACATTTATAGCATTTTTCAGGAGCTTTCTTTTGAAATCGTCGTCTGAAGAAACGATACCGTTTGGGTTTGAAAGGTTTCTGCTTGTAAGGCTTAGAGTGAGGCTTTCTTATAAAGAAATGCTTCCTTTTCTTGTTGGAATAGTCACAAGACTGTTGTTTACATTTGATCTGTAGATGTTTCTTGGTGCAGGATTTGTCAAGAATTAAACCACCTTTATTGAGCTGAGAAAAGAACTTCTGTTGTTCACAGAGTTTGTCAATAACAGTGAGAGTATATTGCCAAATTTCCCCGAGAGTGATCTGAGAGATATCTTTTCTGGAGTCACGAATCATTCTTTGAATCTCTGGATGGAGTTGAGGAGGAAGAGAAGCTATGAAAGTATACTTGAGATTTTCATCACTATCACTTGGGCCTTGAATCTCATAGTATAACTGAGACATTTTGATGTAATGTTTTTCCAAATCTTTAAGAAATAAAGAACAACACTTACGATCAAAATATTCTTGCTTCTTCTGTTTGAAGATCAGATCATAATTGCCAAGGAATTGATTATGAATAACTCCAAGGGCTTCATCCATGGTAACAACTGAGATGAACTGCATCTGATGATATGGACTAAGCTTGTGAAACCATTCTCAAATAGTGCCAACAAATCGAGATGTAAATTCTGCAAGAACATCTTTAAGAACAGCTCTAGGTTGGCCAAGTTGAACATCAATCTAAGCATTAAATTCCAAAATTCTGGAACGCCATTTAGAAGGTGGAATGTCATCAAGAGTGAACCATGGGCCAGCAGTAGGTTTGGAACTTTGAGGTGGAGGAGAAAATGGTAATGAGGTAACGGAGACATATGTACTATCAAGCCAATCATCATCACAATCACAACCAGGGTCACATCTTGAAGAGTCAACATCCCAAATAAAGTGACCATTGATATAGAAGCATAAACAGGATAGCCAGTTGTCGTGTAGCCATGGATGGGTACTTTTCTTAAGGGACGTACGAGAACAGGTTGAACATAAGAAATCTGGTTTAGAGAAGAAGAGGCAGAGGGTAGAAAAGAGATTTTGACAGATTTTTCGAGTCGTCTAGAAAAAATTGGATCTTGACGTTGTACTGGCTGGGACTATTGATGAAGTCTTTCATAATTAGTAATCCAGTTAGTAGGACTCAATTTTTCTAGATCTTCTTTATCGAGCTGTCGAGGGACCTGGACTATTGTTGGAGTAGAGGAATTGGTTCCATCTGCAAAGATGAACAGGGCGTCTCCATGGTTAAGACCAGTTGTCTGCAAATTGAGGGCATGATCTTGAACTCGTATACCAGCTGATGGTGAAGAGTAGCTAAAATAGAGTCAACGATCTGATCTGCTCTAGTAATCTGAACTTGGACCTTAAGAGCAGTACTGAGATGAGGATCTATTAATGACATGTTGAAATTTGGGAAGAAAGTGAGTACTATACTTCCTGCATTGAGCATAGTAGCAATAGAGCCTATAACAACATGTTCATATTGGAGATATCAAGAATCTAAAAGTGATAGTCAGGCTATAACAGGAAGACCCTTCCTGCCATGATAGGAAAGAACAAGACGAATAGCTCCAAAATGAAGATGGGTATATTTCTGTTTTCTCCACTGAGAGATAAAGTCATCTGGGATTTCTAAGGTTACATACTATTCAGTGGTAACTGAAAAAAGAGTACACTGAGAAAGAGAGGAAGATTGAACATATTCCTTAATAGGATTAGAGGGACGAGAAAGGATATGTTTAAATTTTTTAACAGAATGAGACTTTTTAAAAGTAGAATAAGGATCCATAATAGGGGCTAAGGATGTATGTATTTGGGCATTATCTGGAATATGGGTGATTTCTACAAGGTTGGCTATTTTGTTGGTAATATGGGTTTTACAAGAAGCAGGTAATTCTAAAGAAGAGGTATGAACAATAGGACTATTGGGAATATTCTCCATGATAAGAGGATTTCTTCTTTTTGCCATGTCATTATTGGAGAAACAGCAAGCAAGGCTCTGATACCAAATGCTGAGAGCTGCTCCTGGTAACATCGCCAAGCCTTCAAAGCTCATCCAAGTAGGTCTCCAACACACCTTCCATGGCTTTAAATGGACCTGGTAGGCCTTTTGCTTATAATTCTTGGAAGGAGATTACCAAGAACATATCAGAGGGATCAGATGAAGAGTTGTCTTACTATCTATGCAACTTTTGATATAGCTCCCTAAAGTAATGAGTAAGGATAAATCTATGTCATATAGCCTCCTTCATGGCCTCCCAAGTTAGGATAGGCCGAATGCCCTTCTTCCTTCTATTGGAATTAAGTTGATCCCACCAAAACATAGCATAGCTAGTGAATTCAACTGCTGCTACTTTGACTTTCTTCTCCTCTCAATAGTTTTGGCATTCAAAGATCATCTATACTTTCCTCTCCCATTCAAGGTATTCTTCAGCATTGTTATTCCCCTTGAATTCAGGCATTCTCATCTTTATGGTGCCAAGATTTCCATCTACATGACCATTAGTTGTGGTCTCTCCTTCTTCCTCTTCCTAGATTTGCCGCAATGGAAATCCTCTATCACCACTTCTAGCTCCTCTTATTGGTTGGAATCTGCCATCATAGCCTCTTTGAAGATTTTGAGTTGGTGTTCAAATGTCATCCCCTTTGGTTGCACTTTGATTTGACTTGATTTCTTGCAACTCCTCAAATACAAGTCTTTGAAACTTCTCCATTTGTCCATTGATTGCCTCCATGAAAAGTTTCAAATGGGGATCTATTGTAGGT
>CANYBF010319416.1:0-11339 GCA_948192965.1 Dalechampia spathulata
TGTAAAGTTGGTCATGCTTGGATAGATTTAAATGAAGTAAAATCTATGATGGATTGTATTTGATGAATGATTGAACTTTAAATTATGTTAATTGATGTTTTGAGTAAGTTTTAGAAGTGATGTGAAGATGTTTTGGGTATGTAAATGACTTAGGAAGCTTGGGGAATCATTTGGAGGTGTTTTAGAGTGATTTTCTGCTGTAACATGAGCTCTCAATCATGATCATGACTTGAAGTCACGATCGTGATGGAAGGTTTTGTAAGATTTCAAACATGCATTATCATTCATACATCATGAAAGTATAGTGGATGGGATGATGGATGCACTATAATTGTGCTTATACAGAGTTGTTTAAAAAGTAATGAAGTATAGTACAGTATGTTGTATAATGATACAGATACTTTGAGAAATAGTTGTTACAGTACTAATGCACAAGGCATAGTTATGCCATAGAGAAAATGATATACATTTATTTGAGTTTATGCTTAAGATCAGCAATGATCATGCTAATAAAATGATGTTATATGATTATAGTATTCTATTGTTGCTGAGATGATGATATAATATTACAGAGAATTTAGTTATAGATGTATGAGCCTGTGCTCATAAATAACATTTATATACAAAAGAATTTCAATGATATATAGACAATTGATGATTTACAATAATATATAGATAGAGATAATGATTTATACTATTTAATATTCTTTGAATTGCCAATGATAGGAATATATGACTGAGTTAAAGTATGACACTTTAAAGTACTTAAATGATTTAATTATGTCATGGAAATGTTTTAGCAATGACAATGAGAGATATTGACATATAATAAAACAATATAGTATATATATTATGCAACTAGTATTTCTCACAAGTACACATGAAACGTTAATTGATAGATTCAATGGATACTGGTATTGATGATTATACGTATGAGATGCTTATTAATACTATTCTTGAATGATTATATTATGATGTAACTGTGATTATGATTAAGATTAGTTTATACTATAATTATTAGATGACATGAAAGATATTATGTAAAATGTGAATGGTTTACAATTATTATACTTATGTTTTAGCATCAATGAGTTTTATACTCAACATTTATCATTTAATGAATCCAGGTTAACAAATGGTTTGAAGCACATGGATCTCAAGGCACCAGTTCAGCAGGACTCATTTTAATGACAAGGACTTAGATCAATATAATAGTTTTCTATATAGCAATGTTATGCAACTAGAGTAATGTATTAAGGCAGTAAACACATGTATGTGATATGAGTTTTAATGTTCTTAAATATTTTTCTTTAGACATAATATATATCGTGTTACGTACATTAACTTATAAGAAGGAAGCTTTATATGATTTTCAAATGTATGTGTACAAAGTTTTACAAAGATAGAGTTTGTTTTACAATAATAAAATAAAAATTACATCCCTTGTAGGATAATCAATGGTTTTTTTTCATTTATTTAGGGACTATTCATTATTCTACGGAAGCATGTTGCACCATGAGGGGTGTGATAATTTTCATCATCTTGTACCACCATTTCCATTATTCCATTATGTGTTATAAGCTTTTCCTTATTCTCCACTCTTAGTAAGAAATCACAAAAAGTTACATTTGATCTTACTGACATGTTATTTGTTAATTTCAAAACCTCTATTTTATTCTAAAGATATAATAATATCTTACTTGCATTAATTATTTCTTGTTTTGTTCTTGTAGGGACCACTAGCAGTATTGATCAAAATGCACCTCTAAATATCATCCAATTTTCCGTTAAATGAGTCATTATTGTCCATTATACCTCTTAGTATCTATCAACTATCTTCATTATAAATTTTTTAGCCATTGGTGCCTCATCTCATGTAATAATATTAACTTTGTGTAATAAGATTAATAAACCACTCCACTTTGATATACTATATAATGTTGTCTTTGTTGGATTGAGTAGAATGTAAATTTAAAGTTTGATGTTGTTCCTACTTACATTATTGATGCTATTATACATATAGTTGTTATTGTTAGAGCTATATTTTCTTTTGATCTTGAATTAACCAAGAATGCTTGATATAAGAAAGTCTTCACTATACCTCCTAATCCATCTATAAAAAATATCCTATAGCTTTTTAAGTTAACTTTATTTATTATCACCTTATACATATTTTTATTCCACATTAAGCATTAATATAACATCAATATCATCTTACAATTTTTGCATTATCATCTCCTTTATAATCTCTCCATTATTGCTCAAAATTTTGTTAAGTTTATGACTTTCTACTCTAGGAAGATCATAACTTTTAATATCCTTACTCATGATTATTAAGTACTTCTCGATATCACTTGAAGTATGGGCTACTTATATTTTGACAATACTCTAAGAAGATCATAACTTTTGATATCCTTACTCATGATTATTAAGTACTTCTCGATATCACTTGAAGTATGGGCTATTTATATTTCTACAAAGTTCTTATGCATTTTCATAAAATATTCTACCATTGATTTAAAGTTATCTGATCGTCCTTGAAACGATAGTAGTTTTAATCATTACTTTACTGCAAGTATACAGATAATTGTAGTAAGATATCGATCCTATAAGGATTAATGGTCTATCCACCATTACGTGGATTTCTAATCTATTTAAGCAACAATAATGGTTTGGTGTTTGGAAATAAACAATTACAAAAGCAAGTATGTGAATGAAACAAGATTAATGGTAAAAAGATAATACAATGATAAGAAACATAGGATTTGAAGTCATCATCACCAAGCTAAAGCAGCAGTCATGTGCTTATTACCACCCAAGATATCCAAAAGCATCAATCACCCTCTCTCGAGGCAAAACCAACTAAATTGCCTTCTAATCTAGATTCACTTAGTCACTGTTGTGGTCCTCTAATTAGGGAAACTATTAAGCTATCATACAGGAGCTAGAAACATGTTGATCTCTCATACATATTTATCTAACCAGAATGAATAAGCTTTTTATAATTCAACTCTCATTGCAATTACAGAGCATAAAAAATCATTTGGAAAGCTAATATTTAGATTTGAACATCTCTCAATGAACAAGCATTCTACAATCCAATTCTCGTTGCAATCATAAAGTAGAGATTTTTGTTTCTAAAATCAAACTTTAGAATTAAACACTCTTAGAAATGTTAAACAAGCACAATCAACTATTCACAGCAAGGGGTTTTAGAAATCAAATCTTACTATAAGGTACTTAGCCACTCATGGCTTACAAGAAAACAAGAAAAGATGAAGATACAGCTAAGAAGAACACTCTGGAGAGAAAGAAAGAGTGGTTGGTGCTCTCTTGGATCAATCTTGATTCCCTCCTTAAATCCTTGAGTGGAGGTCACTCCTTGCCCCATCTTGAGTTTATCCATTTCTTTGCCCACTACTCTTCCCATAATATGGTCTCCATTACCCATTAAAGCTCTTTAAGACTTTTTATTTTTGGTCCTTTCATGGAACCCGTTCTTTCCCTTGATTGACTATAGAAATCATGCTTTAAATGGCTAATAATTGCAAGTCCACGATCGTAGAGTTGGATGCCATGATCGTGGCCTTGCTTCTAAGGGCTTACTTATGATGTACATCTTTTGCCACAATCGTGGAGTTAGGTGCCACAATCGTGGAGTTCTGCCAAGGTTCCTTCTCTTGATTCATGCCCTCTATCATGATCGTAGAGCTCCATCCCACGATCATGAAGTTACTCTTCATGCATAAAAATTCTTTAATTTCTCTTTATTTATTCCTTAAACTCTATAGACTAAGCATATACATCAAATTCCATAAAAGATAACATAATAAAGCAAAACATGATGAATTTAATGCAATATACATCCTAATAACATCTAACATGTAATGCATAATGGCACACATCAACATCCCCACACTTACATCTTTGCTTATCCTTAAGCAAAGGAAAAATAACTCAACATAAAACAAACTAAATGCACAACACAAAGAGATTGTAATGCACTCATAATATGACAGTTTGCATTCGTTACTTTGAATATCCTTAACTTGAAATCACTCCTCTTATGAAATCCTCCCATAAAATCAATAAACCACTAGATACCAAGAAACTAGAAATGTTTAACTTAGATAATCAAGTTTAATCATCCATACAATTGTACTATCAAAGAAAACATAACTCATTATCTTTTGCTTAGTCATGAAGTATGAGTAATTTAATTTTCTTTTGAGCTTGATTTGATTGAGGATCATAGGGACTTTTTTTTCGACTCTTGTTTAAGAGGTAGGTCTTTCAGCTTTAGTACCCCATGCTTTTGATGACGGTCCTCAATTACTTAACATTCTACCTTCTCTCGAATGGCTACTAGCACTGCTCGTATTACTAAGGCTAGTTTTGGGCACCCTAATAACAATGGAGTAGTTAGCTTTTGCATTTTTCAGCTTATTATTTTTATTTTCTTTTTACTTTCCTTACTCATTTCCTCTTTATTCCACATTTTGAAATCACTCATATCACATGTCTTAGCATCCTCTAACAAGTTATATTCTATCTTATAGTGCAATCATAGAAGGACTAATCTTATTATTTAAGCTAAATATGTATACCTTCTTGAACTTATATATTTGTTAAGTTTATGATAAGATTTTCCTAAATCAGTGTGCTTACAAATTAATGATGTCCTTATTCTAAATACTCATGCCATATTCAAGTGGACACAATTTCATAATTACACGCACTTACCCCTACAATAAATGTAAAGCAAAGCATGCAAGCATCACACAATCAAATGCATAAATTTAAATAATACAAAGGAATAGAACACATTCAAGCAAACATGCTTAACACACACAAACATGACTAACACACAAAAGCATCCCCATACTTAGAGGACACATTGTCCTCAATGTGAAAATACTCAACACATAAAGTGAAAACATTGAAAAGAAAAAATACAAGCAAACAAAAAGAAGGAGAGGTTGGGAGATCATATGCCTGGATGAGGAGGTGAGGTGGGTGGAGAAGGAGTTGGTGAAGGAACATTGATACCAGAGAGCTCAAAGAATTTGAGCATTTTTTACCTTTAGTAGCGTTGCTCACGGTGTATCTCATTTACTGTAGCATCCACTCGGGTGAGGTGAGTAGCGTTCTCATTATTGCCTTGCTCGAGCCTCAATAGCAGTGCCTCCACTGAGCTATCGACTATCGCTTCAGTTGCCTATTCTTGGTGCTCCTCCTATGTCCGATGTTGCTGCTGATCCTCTGGCATGTGTGTTTGCTCATCCTTATTCCTCCTCAGTAATATCATTATGTAGGCATTTTTATTTCACACCTTATCTATCTTCATCAGCTCTAAACTGTAGCCCTCTTGCTTGTAGCAACCCTGCATCATAAAGATATCTAGCTGAGAACATGTCTGATGGCATAAGGGTTAGACCAATAAAATCCACGTTAAAATAGTCAACAATGGCTTTTATGATGTGACCTAATCCTAATTTCTTACTCGCAGGTTTAGCCACCTTCATAAACCCTTTCATAAGTTGAAATGTGGTGCAAAAATCATGCCCATTTTGCATGCACCACATAGGAAATAGCTCTTAGGTTGAGACCTTGTTGTTCTCTATTTTAGGAAAAATAGAGACTGCCATGTATTTATGCAAAAGAATCAAAGTAGGGTCTCAAATTAATAAGTTCAAGGCATTCTTAATGTTATATGGTAGGTTGTATTTTGTGATTGTAGTCCAAAAATCCTTAGGTTTAAATTCAGTATACGAAGATGTAAGATCGTGTTGGGGCAATTCAGTGGCATCCTCTATCATGTCATTTATCATCTCAAGTGGCCTACCCACCATCCTAAATTTGATTTTATTGATTTTGTTATCAACAAAGTCATATGTTGTGTAGAACTCATGAATCAACTCTTTGTATACTTGATGTTTAGCTTGAATGAAAGTTTCCCAACCTAACTTTAGAGCATATGTTTTTAATGACTCATGTATGCCTAAACTCTTAAGCACAGACCAATTAAAATAGCAAGGAAGTATGATTTGTTTTGTTTTTACCTTTTGATATTTCCTACCTTCCTCATTCAAATAGATAGGAAATGGCGCTCCAAATTGATTTACAATATCGTGAGTGGCTGTCTCCGGTGCCTTCCCCTTATCCTTGGTTCTTCTAGCAGTCTACTTAACTCTTTTAGACATGGCTGCAATGGAATAGAAAATCTTTTTAATGAAGGCAGTAAGAAGAAATAACATATTTGGGCATAAATTGCTTCGGCCACGATCATGGAGTTGGGTGCCATGATCGTGAGGTTTCAAAATAAAGCATTTTCCTCCTTCAATCTCACTCCAAAAAAATTGATGTAAATGAAAGAAAAGTGTTACAATAATCACATGTATAATGTAAGCACACCTAATTCAACCTAAAACCATCTCTAATTAAGCCAAAATTTGATTTCTCAAGAAAACCTAAAGATTAGCAAAAATGATTTTCAAGAACAAGAGAGAGAATGGTTTTTATTCCAACCTTTCAAAATGATGAGGATGATGAGAAAATGCAATAAAACTAGTGAGATCCACTTGCAATGACGATGGGAAGATGGAAATTTAAGTTTGGGAAAAGGAAAATGAGTGTTTTGAATTCTTGAAGTGAGGAGGCAAAAGAGAGAGTGTTATAAAAATGTAGGTTGCTCACGTTTTAAGGATTATTTTAAGTTAAAATCGTAACCAGACTCTCGACCACGATCGTGGAGTTCAACTCCACAATCATGGAGTTTGTGAAAAACTCCACTCACCCAATACACTCTCTATCATGATCGTGGACTTCAAGTCCACGATCATAGAGTTCACCTAGAGCCTCCATTCCTTGATCCACCTTCTGCCACAATCGTGGACTCCCAAGCCACGATCATGAAGTTCCCAAATCTTCCATTTAGTTCACTTTATTTTGTTTTTCTTTTAATTTTCAACACTTGAACACTAATGAAAGGTAACAATAATACTATGACAACCATTATAGTGCCTAAGTAATACAGAAATTGAAATCAAAAATTTAAAATAATCATATTCCAAAAGTATAAATAACCTTAAGGATAAGATTCTAGCATAAAACACACATTGACATGCTAGGTTTGAGGGTCATTAACTAGACCGTACCTTCTTGTGGGCTTAATCTAAAGATGTTACCTCCCTTGGCTTGTGAGTTAAACCACCACGGAATACTTTGCATCTCTGCCCATTGACCTTAAAGGTCTCTCCTCTGTTGTTCTTTAGTTCTAAGGCTCCATTATCAAAGACTTGGGATACTTTGAAAGGACCGCTCCATCTCGAGTTGAACTTTCCCGGGAATAATCTCAACCTGGAATTAAACAATAGCACATTATCACCAATATTAAATGACTTTACCTTGATATGAGCATCATGCCATTGCTTAGTCCTCTCCTTGTATAGCTTGCCATTTTCATATGCCAGGTGCCTTAATTATTCCAATTCTTGTAGTTGCAGCAACTTCTTCTCCCCTGCCTTCTTTAGATCATAATTCAAGTGCTTGATTACCCAATATGCCTTGTGTTCCAGCTCCACAGGTAGATGACAAGCCTTTCCATAGACTATCCTATAGAGAGTTGTGCCTATAGGGGTTTTAAATACTGTACAGTAAGCCCAAAGTGTGTCATCCAACCTTACTACCCAGTCCTTCCTGGAACTACTGACTACTTTTTCTAGGATTTTCTTCAACTCTCTGTTCACTACCTCCACTTGACCACTGGTCTGTGGATAGTATGTTGTGGAAACCTTGTGATGCACATTGTATCTTTAGAGCAGTGCCTCAAATCTGGCATTATAGAAATGCGCTCCTCCATCATTGATGAGTGTTCTTGGGACTCCAAATCTAATAAATAGCTTCTTGATGAACTTGCTCATGACCCTTCCATCATTGGTAGGGCTGGCAATTGCTTTAGCGCATTTCGATATATAATCAACCCCTAACAATATGTACTTGCTTCCCATTAATGTGGGGAATGGTCCCATGAAATCCAATCTCCATACGTCAAATATTTCCACTTCCAGAATTGAGGATTAAGGCATCTCATCACTTCTAGATATGTTCCCGATTCTTTGGCACTTATCATAATGAAGTATATAATCCCTTGCATCTTTAAAAATTGTTGGCCAATAGAACCTACACTTCAGCACCCAACTGGCTATCTTATTTGCACCATAATGCCCTACATAAGATGAATCATGACAGTGAGTTAGTATAGGTATTATTTCTTCCTCAGGAACATATCTCCTTATTAAGCTATTAGCACATTGGCAAAATAAGAATGGTTCTTCCCACTGATAATACTTGGTATTTACAAAGAATCTCTTCCACTGCTGATACAAAACATTGGAAGGCACTACACCGCAGGCTAAATAGTTAGTCATGTCTACATACTAAGGAATTTCCTTTTTCTACACCATAAACATAGACTCGTTAGGAAATTCTTCCTTTATAGGCTCATCTTCTTCATCCTTGCCATCCTTCTCAAGGTGAGACAGGTGATTGGCAACCGCATTATTAGCTCCTTTCTTATCCTTAATTTCAATGTCAAATTCTTATAATAGTAACACCCACCTGATCAACCTTGGCTTTGCCTCTTTCTTAACAAACAAATACCTCAAAGCAGCATGATTAGTAAAAATAATAACTTTGGAGCCTAAGAGATAAGCCCTAAACTTATCACATGCAAAAACCACTGCTAAGAGTTCTTTTTTAGTTATGGTGTAGTTCAGTTATGGTCCCGTTAAAGTTTTGCTAGCATAATAAATAGCATGCAATTTCTTTTCTTTTCTTTTCCCCAATACACGTCTTAAGGTAAAATCACTAGCATCACACATAATTTCAAAAGGTAGGGACTAATCTGGTGAAGTCAAAACTAAAGCCTAGGTTAATGCATTCTTCAAAGTGTTAAAAGCATTTAAGCACTCATCATTGAACTCAAACAACATATCCTTGACTAATAAACTTGTCAAGGGCTTAGCAATAACAAAGAAATTTTTAATGAAGTCTTGATAAAATCCCGCATGATCGAGGAAACCCTGTATACCTTTAACATTCTTAGGAGGTGGTAGGTTAGATATTACCTTTATTTTGGCTCTGTCCACCTCAATGCCTTCCTTGGAAATCTTGTGGTCTAGCACAATTCCTTCATCTACCATGAAATGACATTTCTCCCAATTCAGCACTAAATTGGTCTCCTCACAGCATTTCAAGACTTTTTCCAAATTCTACAAACATGACTCAAAAGAGTCTCCAAACACTAAAAAGTCATCCATGAATATTTTCATAAATTCCTCAATCATATCAGCAAATATTGCAATCACACATCTCTGAAAAGTGGCTGGTGCATTACATAAACCAAAAGGCATACGCCTATAAGCAAATGTACCAAATGGACATGTGAAAGTTGTTTTATCTTGGTCTTAAGGAAAAATGAAAATTTAGTTATAGCTTGAATAGCCATCTAGAAAATAATAGAAAGAATGACCTCCTATTTTCTTAATCATTTTATCAATAAAGGGTAAAGGAAAGTGATCCTTCCTAGTGGTGGAATTCAGCTTCCTATAATCTATGCATACTCTCTAGCCAGTTAATGTTCTAGTTGATAGCAATTCCTTTTTCTCATTCTCTATAACAGTCATGCCACCCTTCTTAGGTATACATTGGACAGGACTCACCCACTCACTATTAGAAATAGGATAGATAATACCTGTATCCAGTAGCTTAATTACCTCCTTTTTCACAACATCCTGCATATTAGGGTTGAGTCTCCTTTGCCTCTCACAAACAGGCTTCCTTCCTTCTTTCAAGTGTATCCTATGCATGACCATATCAGGGATGATTCCCTTCATATCTGACAGCTGCTAGCCTAAAGCTTGGATGTGCTTCCATACCATTTTGAGTAGCTGGTCCTCTTACGCCAAAGTTAGCTTATTAGATATAATGATTGGTAATGTTTCATTACTACCTAGGAAAGCATACATTAGGTGTTTTGGCAGGATTTTTAGTTCTAAAATAGGTGATTTTTCAATCGAAGGAGGAATAGGGTTAGAATTCCTTACCAACAGTTTTATTTTAGGTGGTTCACCACCTTCCTCACCTATTACCTCATTTTCCTCCTCTATTATGACATTCTGCACTTCTTCATTTAGTACAGTAGATACACATTCATCCACTACATCTACATTCATGAATGCCTCACCTTCCATCAACTGTTTCATTACTTTCTTCATACAGAATTCCACACACTCTTCACCGATTCGAAGGATGAGTTTTCCTTCATGTACATCAACTAATGCTCTCCCTGTATTTAGGAAAGGTCTTCCTAAAATTAGGGGGTAATTGACATCCTCATTGTAGTCCAACACCATAAAATCTAATGGAATGATGAACTTATCCACTTTCACTAAGACATCCTCAATGATTCCAAATGGTTTCTTCATCAATTGATCTATAAGTTGAATTACCATGGAAGTAGTTTTGATATCTCCAAGACCTAGCTTCTGAAAAATGGCATATGGCATCAAGTTGATACTTGCGTCCAAATCACACAAACATTTGTTAAATACCAAATTTCCTACTTTACATGGAATAGTGAAACTTCCTGGATCCTGTAGCTTGGATGGAATTTTACTTGAAATGATTGAGCTACAGTTCTCAGTTAATGAAACTGGTTGTGTATCATCAATTGTGTGTTTGTGTGTTAAGATTTCCTTTAAAAATTTAGCATACTTAGGCATATCCTATATCACCTCAATCAATGTCACATTTATTCTCAGTTTTTTCAATTTTTCCATAAATACAACAAAATTTTCATCCACTTTAGGTTTCAATAATCTTTATGGAAATGGTATGGGGGGCATGTTGTCGTACCCTCATTTTGGACCGGCTTGATCCGAATCGATTTAGGAATGCCTCTGGGTCAGTTTGAGTTAGCTTCAGGCCAATCCAAGTTGATTTAGGGCTTTCTAGACCGTTTTGGGCCAACTTTGGCCGTTCCAGGGTGCCTTTCGGACATGTGCATATGCTTTTGGTGCGTGTGCATATGTTTTTTGGCCTTAGCTTATGTTTTAGGGCCTAGGGTATCTTTAATAGTCGATCGACTATGTTTTAGGGTTTGAACATAGTCGATCGAGTATGAATATAGACATCATACTCGATCGCATATGTTCTTTAGGGCAGACACATTAAACCCTAGTTTTGCCATTTGGCAAGGGGTTCGGACTTCTAGACAAAAACCCTAATCCCTAGAGGCAGCCGTCAGCCATCAAACGTGATTAGAGACTCCAAAAACT
>CANYBF010319431.1:0-13953 GCA_948192965.1 Dalechampia spathulata
ATTTCCTAGTTTTCAAAGTTAATTCAATTGGATTAATAGAAACAAACTAGGTGGCGACTCCACACATATCCCGTTTTTCTCAAAAGTTAAAACCTGTAAAAACCGGAAAAGCCGAGAAACGGATACGTACGCTCACAACGGCACTAAAAACTTGATCGCTCCTGAAATGGTATGAAACGATAGTAGTTTTAATCACTACTTCACTACAAGCATACAGATTATTGTAGTAAGATATCGATCCCTCAAGGATTTATTGTCCATCCATCTCTACTCGGATTTCTTGTTTGTTTAAGCAATAATAATGGTTTGGTGTCTGGAAGTAACCGATTACAATTGTAAGTAAGTAAAGAAGTAAAATGACTAAAAGATAAGAAGGTGAAACAATGGTAAGAAATATAGGATTTGAAATCATCATCACTAAATCAGGATAACTGTCATGCGCTTATTACTATCCAAGATATCCTCCAGGATTGATAACCCTCTCTCGAGGTGAAACCAACTAAACTTCTTACTAATCTCGGATTCACTTAGTCACTATCATGGTCCTCTGATTAGGGAAGCTAATAATCAATCATACAGGAATTAGGAATGTGTAGATCTCTCATACATGTCCACCTAACCAGAATGAATAAGCATTCCATAATCCAACTCTCATTGTGATCATAAAGCATAAGAGATCTTTGAGAAAACTAACCTTTAGAATTGAACATCTCTCAATGAACAAGCATTCCACAATCCAACTCTCATTGAAATTATAAAGCAGAGATTTTGTTTCTACAATAAATCTTTGAATTTAAACATTCATAGTAATATTCAAACAAGCACAATCAGTCATCCCAAAATGGGATTTAAGAAATCAAACCCTATTGAAAAGTATTTAGCCACTCATGGCTTACAGCAAGACAACAAGAAACAAAATGGAGAATACCAAGAACAGAAGAAAACCCTAAACAGCAGACTACCCAAAATCCTGCATCTCCCTCTTCTGCTAGTGAATTATTTTCCCCTTTAAATCTTAAGTGGAGGTCACCCTTGCCTCTTCTTGGATTTTATCCATTTCTTTGCCCATCACTCCTTTATGATGTGGACTCCATTGCCCATTAATGCCCTTTAAGAATTTTTGTTTTCTTTCTTCACATGGAATCCATTTTCTCCCCCTTATCTTCTATCAAGTCATCTTCCATTTAACCCAATAATTTCAGGTCCACGATCGTGGAGTTGGAGTCCACGATTGTGGACTTTTCCAGTAGCTTTCCTCTTGGACTTCAGCCTTGACTCCATAATCATGGAAAAATCCAGTAGGTCTTAGGAAATTTTCCATGAACTCCACGATTGTGGAGTTGGAGTCCACGATTATGGAATTTTCCAATAGGTTCCTTCCATCTTGGCTCCTCTTCCATGATCGTGGAGTTGAGGTCCACAATTGTGGAGTTGCTCCTCTATGCATAAAACTTCTTGTTTCTCTTTATTTGCCTTCCTAAAGCTACATACTTAACACACACATCAAATTCTACTAAAAAAAATAATAATCAATGCAAAAATATAATGAAATCAATGCACAAACATAACCTAAAACTACTAAAACATAATGCGTGATGGCACACATCAGGGAGCAAGGAGGGAGACTTTCAACCAAGTCACGATTGTGATAGAAGCTGTACTAAAAGAAGAAGTGACCAAGTCAAGTCACAATCATGACATTCAAAGTCATGATCATGACTTCTCAATAATGGGCCATTTAAAGCATAATTGCTGCAAAAGATTGAGTGGAAGAAATAAGATCCATGGGGGCAACAAAGAGAAAAAGCTTTAAAGGAGACCTCAAGATGGGCAAGGAAATCCATAAGATAGGCAAAGATATAAAAAAAAGTGAAGATAAGGCTAGAAGATCTTGACTCAAAGCATAAAAGGAAGGAGGCAGCTAGGGTTTTAGCATCACTCACCATCTGCACCAACAGCAGTTTGTCCCTTAGGGTAATTTTGTTTAATAGTTTCCATAATTAGAGGACCATGACAGTGACTAAGTGAATCCAAGATTATAGGAAATTTAGTTGGTTTTGCCTTAAGAGAGGGTCATCAATGCTATTGGATATTTTGGGTAGTAATAAGCACATGACTACTATTCTAGCTTGGTGATGATGATCTCAAATCCTATGTTTCTTATCATTGTTTTATCCTCTCACCATTGATCTTGTTTCATTTCTTTACACACTGTAATTTTGCAATTGATTACAATCAAACCAATTGAGTTGCTTAAGCAAATTGGAAATCCAAGTAGTGGTGGATAGACAATAAATCCTCATGGGATTGATATCTTACTACAATTATCTGTATGCTTACAATGAAGTAGTAATTAAAACTACTGTCATTTCAAGGATGATCAATCATGTCTATGCCATATCATCTCACATGTCATGCCTATACCATGTTTACTATGATTTCTATTATGTTATACCCTGTTGTATGCTTATTTCATGCTCATGAATGCCCACCTACCTAGGGAAATTAACTTGACTAAAATGGTAAAAGCAAACTTGAAACTCTGAGTGAATAGATCTTTACAACTCAAACCCATCTTTGAAGGGTTTGACCTAGCACTCATGCTAATATATTGGTTGAACCAAATTCAGAACCATCCAATGGTAACTCCATCTTATAACTCTTTTAATTCTTTCTTATTCCTTAAGGTAGCCCCTTGAGAAGACTACATTTTTGCTCCAAACAGGCCCCTGGTCCATGCATCGTAAGCCTTGATCTAGGTCACGATGAAAGCCCTTCCCACTATGGCAACTGCACTGGGGACCTATGATGAAAGTATGATGGCATTCAAATCTCTTAGTTTTATATCACTTTTTTCAATCTAATCGGAGTAATTGTATTGTATTTCATATACATAGTATGCATCTATACACCATCATTTATCCCATATCAAACCAGTGATTATAAGTGAGTGATTACCTTAGACTCCATTTGATTCCTCAAGAAAGCAAAATTCGACTCCATCCAGCTATTTTTTCTCACCTCGTATTACTTTATTAAGAGTTAGAATCCTTTTATCATTCTATAATGGTTGCATACTTCATGTCTATTCCACTAGTATTCTCTTATCATAGCAATATGATCATGCTATTTTGCTCTGCTAAGAGTCAAAATTCTCTCATGATTCTGTAATGGTTGCATACCTCATGCCTATTCTACTAGCATTCTCTTATCGTAGCAATATGATCATGCCATTTTGCTCTACTAAGAGTCAGAATTCTCTCAAGATTCTATAATGGTCGTGTACCTCATGCCTATTCCATTAGCATTCTCTTATCATAGCAATATGATCATGCTAAAATATTGTCAAATTTTCATCGTAATCCCTCATATGATCGAGCAACAATCATCTTTCTCTTACCTCACATGCTGAGAGTTTTATGCCTTGAGTTCCTAGTATAACGAGTTCCTAGTATAACTCTAGGCTAGTACCCTACCTACAAAATTTTGGATTGACCTATCTTTGTGGAGGTATAATTATGGTAGGGAGTGGTGCTATGTGCTACGTGTTCACTAACCTTTTTGTATTTTTATCCAACATACATATATGCATGCTCATGCATAATTTTCACTAACTGCTTTCTTTTGTAGCCATAATGTTGGATGTTTCCTAGCATAGGTCATGCATACATCTTATGTGTCACATTGCATGTTAGTGTATACTCTAAAGCATCATGTTTTATTGTAATTTAATATTGAACATTTTATCAATAAAAGGCATTATTCATTATTCAATTTGCTTAAAAGGTTATTAACTAACCAAAAAATTCCAAGATATTATAATAGTATAAAGGAATTCATAAAGAGTTTATGAAATGAGATTCTTATTATATATAAAAGTTCAATATTTAAATTATCCCTGATCAATGTATTAATAAGAATGGATATTATTAATGAACTTAAGATCATCACATGTTATGCTTCCTTTTGGGATGAATCTTATTCATCATGACAAGAGTTATCTAAAGTGAACATATGGATGGGCAGTTTGGGCCTGACTGATTAGAGACCTTGCCAGTGAGATTTCATATAGATGATTAATCTATGTTTGTGAAATATATCTCACTCATATTAGTGATGCAAGTATCCTTAAGACTTGATATAACAACGTTATCTTAATTATGGATCACTATATTTTGACCCTTATGTTTTATTCCTCCTTAAGAGGCATTCATAGCTTAGAGGTTAGATATAGTGTGAAGTAGTTAAAGGTATTTGTTTATTAATAGGATTCATCACCCTAGATTAAATGTAAGGGTTTTATCTCATTAACTCATGTAATATTATTTATTCAGGAATTTATAGCCAGAGTAAAAAGCCTATTAATGAATGAGTTTCATAAGGGAATTTCAAGAATAAAGATTATGGTACATGAAATATCAAATTTACAGCATGATCTAACACACTTGATTATGCATTGAGTTGACATTAATTCATACGCAAACCTAAATGAGATAATGGATGGTGAAAGGAGTTTATTGCATGGAATCTGATATGGAAGGGTTGTAGTCAAACTAATGACCTCTTGACATTTAGGTAGTCATGATGTATGACTAGACACTACTCTTGATTTACATATGATGTTATTAAATGGAGTTTAATAATATATTCATATGTTGCTAATATATCAAGAACCTAAAAGGTCACACACTAAAAGTAAGATGAATGATAATCATAAATGGATGTTGATGAAATAATTTTTTATAGTTATAGGATAACCTGGATCTTTCATGTCCATTTGAAATATCATGAAAAGAGCTTCGATTTGATGCCAATATCCCTTAAATTTGATAAGTAGAACTCAAGATACAAGTGATCTAAGATGACATGTTCTATATGCATATCATATGCGGGCTTGGACATGAATTAGTCCATTTATGAGTGTCACATGACTTATTCATGTGTTATAAGTTATAAGGAAAGGGCGTATGATTATTATGTGCTTCTGGAGGAATTTTAAGTCATGCACATGCAAGTCACATGTCTGAAGCATGTGATATGCACATGTATATAACTTAAGTAACCTAAAAACCTAATTAGGTTTTTATAAGTAGTCAGACATAACTTTTAGGGTTACAAAACAAGGAATTTTAGCTGCATCCTTCCTCCATTTATTCCAAGCCATTCAAAGCTTAAGAATAAGAAGATCATTCAGCTTTTGATAGAAGATCAAAAAGAAGAACCAAATTTCATCTTCTTTTCATCTATTCTTTTCTTTTTTGTTTTACTAGTCTTAAAAACAAAATAAAAAATATTGATTACTAATCATTCCTATTGCTTGTGTGGATAGTTTGGAGGTCCTCTATGTTAGGGATTGAAAAGTTTGCTACAACTTTTTTGATAAACAAGAAAGAAGGAGATCTGCATAAAAGTGAGTTCTTGATCTCTTCTTTAATGATCTTCTCATTTGTTGATGTATTCTATGAATAGGATTGCTAAATCCAATGAAATCATGTGTTTTATAAAGTTTTAAATTACATCTTTCATTGCTAAACTCTTTTAATAAATCAATAGTGGTATCAGAGTGATTTGGTGTGGTAATCCATCAATCAAGTACATAAGATTTTAGGTTTTTGGGATTGTTTATGGCTTTCAGTATTTTGATTTTTGAAGAGGTTATTGTTTGAATTTGGTTTTGAAATATTAACACTTATTATTCATTGAATTAAATTGGTTTCTATTGAAAAAAGGTGAATACGTATGTCAAAATTTTATGAGATAAAAATTCATATGTTGTGCATGCTCTCATTGATAAGGCCAAATGGATTTTATGTTATTCTTAATGTTCTTACTTGATTATTGAATGTTTAATTATTAAAAATGTAATGAATCAATTAGTTAATATGTTAACTTGATGATGGAGCATTTTAAATGAATTATGATTCAATTTTAATGTGATTTTAAGTAATTCATGTTCATATGTGCATAGGAAATTTATTTGCGGTATATTTAGCCTTTTCAATATAATTGCTCATATTTTTCTATTAATTCATGTATTTTAATATTTTATACACACTAAAGTTTTTAAAAATGAAATTTTATTAATTTTGGACATTAATAAGAATTTTATTTGTATTAAAACTATTAAATGGAGCAATTTGAGCATGATAAGGAATCTTACTTGTTTTCTACTTTTTGACTTCTATTTTGACTTCTAAGTGACATATTAATATTTAAAGTGTGATTAAATAATTAATATATTACTGTTTAGATGACTATTTAATTTAATAAATAATTTATTCAAATAGAATTCAAAACATGCAAAACCATATGTTTTCAAATGCAAGCCCAACAACTATTTTAAAAACAAAGTATGTTTGAATTTTAAAATGAAAAACCAAAATGACATTATGAGAAGATTATTCATTTAAATAGTTTGAATGTAAATCTAAGGCCTTCCATTTTCTAAGATAAGGGTGGAGAGCTTCTTGTCATTCATGTTATTAAGCATACTCAAGCTTGTTTAATATGGGGTATATCCAAGTTTTAAAAAATGGGTTGGATTTAAATAAAATATTTTATTTGTTGGGCATACCCAAGATAAAATGTTTTATAGGCCGGATTGGAGAATTATGTTATATGAGATAACATAAGTATCAAGAAAAGTTAATAACCCAATGATTCAATAGTCATATATAGATATGATTGACATGTGAGATGTCTACCTATTGACATTAAGTTTCTGTTTGTTAAGCATACTCAAGATTAGGCTTAATGGTCATTGGATACTGACCCACTAAGGAAGGAAAATTGTGACCTTCTTGGATTAGTAATTAAGGGCTATTGGTTTAAAATAAAATAGTAAGAGATAAAAACTAATAAAAGACCTTATTATGTTTTTAAATACATGATGTTTATAATGATATACTTTTTCTTCTTTTTCTTAAGATTTTTCTAAAATATCAAGAAAAGTTTATCTCTATGGAATTCTTGAACATAAACTAAATGGATCTAACTACATTCACTGGATTTGCAAAATCAAAATAGTTTTAAAAGACAAATAGATAACCCATGTACTATATCAAGCTAATCCATGCATGCCTATAGCTAACTCCTCTGATGAAGTTAGAGATGCTTACAATAAGTTTAAGTAGGAGGATGAGATGACCAACAGCATTATGCTAGGAGTTATGTAGAATGATCTCCAAAAGCAGTGCGAGACTATGAACTCTCATGCTATAGCTACTTATCTCAAAACTTTTTTGAGGAAAAAGCAAGGACTGAGAGATTTGAACTCTCAAAGGTACTCTTTAAGTGTAAAATGGCAGAAGGGTCATCTGCTATTTTTCATGGCATTAAAATGCATGGATACATTCAAAGGCTGAAGGGTCTTGGTTTTAGACAAACACAGGAGCTAGCAATTGATCTTATTCTATAATCTCTACCTGATAGCCATGCACAATTTATGTTAGACTATCAGATGAATAAGGGAGAGACTACCATTCCTGAGCTCATCAATTTGTTGAAATATGCCTAAGATGCCAATAAGAAGAGTGCTAAAGCAGCATTGGTAGTTAGTTCTTCTAGGCCTACCAAGAAGAAGGGCACAGCCAAGAAGAATGATAAGAAGCTAGCCATAAAGCTCAAAGATGGTGTGGGTAAGAAAGCTACAGAGTAACCCACCAAGGGTATTTGCTTCCATTGCAATAAGGAAAGGCATTGGAAGAGAAACTGTAAGGAGTACTTAAAGCTTGTAAAGAAGAACTGTGCTTCTTCTTCAGGTATATTTATGATTGAGGTTAACTTTAATGTTGTCTCTAATAACAAGAGTTGCATATTGGATACTGGTTGTGCATCTCACATTTGTTATGATTTGTAGGGGCTGGTCGGTAGGAGGAGGCAAAGTAGGAATGATGTAGATATCAGGGTTGCTAATGGAGCTTATTGCATTAGAAGTAGGAACCTATATTTTGCATTTAGCTTCTAGTTTAAAACTAGAACTCAATACTTGTTATTTTGTTCCAAGTTTAAATAAGAACCTTCTTTCAGTATCTTGTCTTGTTGAACAAGGATTCAATTTTTCCATTAATAACAATGGTTGTTCAATGTTTAAAGATGGTATGTTCTACTATTCTACAAATGTTAAGAATCGAATATACATACTGAATAATTCAAACCTCATTTGCAATGTTCAAACTAAGAGAATCAAAGTTGATACTCTTAATCCACTCTTTCTATGTCATTATCATCTTGGCCATATAAACAACACTCGCATGTCTAAGTTGCACAAATTAGGCAACTCAGGTTCATTTAATTGTGAGTCTAAACATGTGAATCTTGTTTATTAGGAAAGATGATAAAATCATCTTTTAAAGGAAAAGGTGATAGAGCTAAAGAGGTACTAGTATGTGGTCCTATGTCCATACAGGCTAAAGGTGGATACAACTACTTCATTACATTCAAAGATGACTATTTGAGATATGGATGTTTGTACTCAATAAAGCATAAATCTAAAGCCTTTGAGAAGTTTAAAGAATTCAGAAATGAAGTAGAAAAATAACTTGGTAAGACTATTAAAACTCTTCATTTTGATCAAGGTGGTGACTACCTAAGCCAAGAGTTTCTTGAATATCTCAGAGATAATAGGATTTTATCTTAATGGGTACCTCCTTATACACCTCAACATAATGGTGTATCAAAAAGGAGGAATTAAACTTTATTAGATATGGTTTAGTCTATGATGAGCCTTGTAAAATTAATTAAATTGTTCTAGGGTTATGCACTGGAGACTACTGTTCATGTTTTGAACATAGTTCCATCTAAATCGATTGAGGTTACACTATATGAGATATGGTATAATAAGAAACCTATCTTATCTTATTTAAAGGTATGGCTTGTCCTTCTAATGTTAAGAGGAAAATGTCAGATAAGCTTAAGGCAAAGTCTAACAAATGCTATTTTATGGGATATCCTAGGGAAACCATTGGATATTACTTCTATCTTCCTTTGGAACAAAAGGTGATTATTTCAAAGCATATTGTTTTCTTATAGAAAGAATTTCTTCTAAAAGGAGACAGTGGGAGTAAAATTGAACTTGAAGAACTTCAATCACCATAGGATGAAGTAGATTAACTGATTGATCCTACTGATGTAGAATCAAGACCTATGGAAACACAAGCTCCCATACGCTCAACCATAATAAGAATTATGCCTAAGAGGTATGGATTCCTTATTCATGAAAATAAGGAAGTATTATTAGTTGAGAATGATGAGCCCACAGACTATGATGAAGCTTTGAAAAGTTTAGAATATGACTTATGGTTAAAGGCTATGAAGTCTGAAATGGATTCCATGTCAAAGAACCAAGTATGGACTCTGGTTTATCCACATAAGGGGATTAAGCCCATTGGATGCAAGTAGGTCTTTAAAAAGAAGACAGATATAGATGGAAATGTGATAACTTATAAAGTTTGCTTGGTGGCAAAGGGTTATCATCAAAAATAAGGAATTTATTATGATTAAACTTTCTCACCAGTAGCAATGGTTAAATTTATAAGAATAATACTTGCTATTGCTACTCATTATGATTATAAGAAATGGCAAATAAATGTAAAGATAGCTTTCCTTAATGAAAATCTGCTTGAGGAGGTGTATATGACACAACCTGATGGTTTTACATCTGATGATAGCAATAAGGTATGCAAACTTCAAAGATCCATTTATGGATTGAAGCAAGCATCAAGGAGCTAGAACATTCATTTTGATGAAGCGGTTAAAGATTTTGGCTTCATTCAAAACATTGATGAACCATGTGTTTGCAAGAAGGATAGTAGGAGTGCAATTGTTTTCCTTGTGTTATATGTAGATGACATATTACTCATTGGAAATGATGTTTCATTTTACAGAATGTTAAAGTTTGGTTAGCCAAACAATTCTCCATGAAAGACCACAGAGAAGCCACTTATATTTTAGGTATAAGGATCTATAGAGATAGATTAAGAAGGCTTATTAGTCTTTCATAGTCTACTTACATAGATAAGGTACTAAAGAGTTTTAGTATGGATCTTTCAAAGAAGGGTTACATTTCCATGGTACATAGGAAATATCCTTTTAAAGCATGGTATCCTAAAACACAAGATGAGAAAGATTGCATGACTAAGATTCCATATGCATCAGTAATTAGACAATCATGTATGCTATGTTATGTACTAGACCAGATGTGGCATTCTCTTTAAGTGTCACAAGTAGGTTCCAATCCAGTTATGGAGAGGAACACTAGTCGGCTGTCAAGAATATCCTCAAGTACTTTAGATGAACTAAGGATATGTTCTTAGTATATGGAGAAGGGGATTTGCAATTAATTAAGTATACATATGCCAATTTCCAATCTGATAAAGATGATTGTAAATCTCAATTAGATTATGTGTCTATGATGAATAATGGTGCAGTTGTTTAGAAGAGTTCTAAACAAGAGACCATAGCAAATTCTATGACAAAAGCAGAGTACATAGCCATATCAGATATAGCAAAGGAGGCCATGTGGATAAGGAAGTTCATTCATGAACTTGGTGTGGTTCTTTGTAGTACAGAAGCTATTCCTCCATTATGTGATAACATTGGAGCAATAGCCTAAGCAAAGGAGCCTAAGTTTCACTAGAAGAGTAAACATGTACTCAAGAGATACCATTTGATTAGAGAAATCATTGGTAGAGGAGAAGTAGAGGTAAATATAGTTCCCATAGGGCATAACATGGTAAACCCTCTCACTAAGGCATTGACATAGAGTAAGCATGATAGACATGTAACTTCCATGGGATTAAAGTTTATGTACAATTGGCTTAAGCATAAATGGGAGTTTGTTAGTGTATGCTTTAAAGCATCATGTTTTATTGTAATTTAATATTGAACAATTTATCAATAAAAGGAATTATTCATTATTTAATTTGCTTGAAAGGTTATTAATTAAATAATGAATTCTAAGATATTGGAATAGTATAAGGGAATTCATAAAGAGATTATGAAATGAGATTCTTATTGTATGAAAATATTCAATATCTAAATTATCCCTGATCAATGTATTAATAAGAATGGATATTATTAATGTGGTTACAATCAACACATATTGTACTTCCTTTTGGGATGATTCTCATTCATCATGATAGAAGCTGTCTAAAGTGAACATGTGAATGGGCAGCTTGGGACTAACTCATTGGAAGCCTGGCCAGTGAGATTTCATATGGATGATTAATCTATGTCTGTGAAATATATCTCACTTATATCAATAGTGTGTGTATCCTTAAGACTTGAGATAATAAGGTTATCTTAATTATGGATCACTATGTTTTGACTCCTATGTTTTATTCCTCTTTAGGAGGCATTCATAGCTTGGAGGTTGGATATAATGTGAAGTAGTTAAAGGTATTTATTTATCAATAAAGGATTCATCACCCCAGATTAAATGTAAGGGTTTTATCTTATTAACTCATGTACTATTCTTTATTCAGGAAGCTATGGCTAAAGTAGAAAGTTTATTAGTGAATGAGATTCATAAGGGCATTTCAAGAATAAAGATTATGGTACATGAAATATCAAATTTAGGGCATGATCTAACACACTTGATTATGCATTGAGTTGACATTAATCCATACTCAAACCTAAATAAGATAGTGGATGGTGAAAGGATTTTATTGCATGGAATCTGATATGGAAGGTTTGTAGTCAAACTAATGACCTCTTGATATTTGGGTAGTCATGATGTATGACTAGACACCACCATTGATTTACATATGATGTTATTAAATGGAGTTTAATAATATATTCATATGTTACCAATACGTCAAGAGGAATGATAATCATGAATGGATGTTGATGAAATAATAAAATAACCTAGATATTTTATTTTCATTTGAAACATCATGAAAATAGCTTTGATTTGATACCAAGATCACTTAAATCTAATAAGTAGAACTTAAGATACAAGTGAGCTAAGATGACATGTTCTATATGCATATCATATGCGGGCTTGGATGTGAATTGGTCCATGTGTGAGTGTCATATGACTTATTCATGTGTCACAAGTCAAAAGGAAAAGGGCATATAATTATCATGTGCTTTTGGAGGGTTTTAAGTCATGCACATGTAAGTCACATGCTTGAAGCATGTGACAAGTACATGCATATGACTTAAGTAACCTAAAAACCTAATTAGATTTTTATAAGTTGTCTGACATTTAAGAATACAGAATAAAGAATTTTGGCTGCCTTCTTCCTCTATTTATTCCAATCCATTTGAAGCTCAAGAACAAGAAGATCATTCGGCTTTTGATAGAAGATCAAGAAGAAGAACCAAATTTATCTTCTTTTCATCTTTTCTTTTCTATTTTGTTTTACTAGTCTGAAAAACAAATATGAAAAAGGAGATATGCATAAAAGTAAGTTTATGATCTCTTCTTTAATGATCTTCTCGTTTGTTGATGTATTCTATGAATAGGATTGCTAGATTTGATTAAATCATGTGTTTTAAAAAGTTTTAAATTACATCTTCCACTGCTAAACATGTTTTCATAAACCAATAATGGTATTGATATGGTTGGCCAATGTGGTTCCAATTCTCAAGAAAGACAGTAAGGTTAGGGTTTGAGTAGACTATAAGGATCTAAATAAGTTGTGTCTAAAGGATGACTTTCCTTTACCTTATATTGACATATTGGTCGATAGTGCAACCACTAGAGCTATTTACTCCTTTGCTGATGAGTTTTATGGGTACAATCAGATTCTTATTGCTATTGTTGATAAGATGAAAACAACTTTCATCATAGAATGGGGGACCTATTACTACAAGGTCATGCCCTTTGGCTTGAAGAATACAAGTGCTACCTACTAAAGAGTCGTAATAACCTTGTTGCATGTTCTAATCTATAATGTGGTTGAAGTCTACGCGGATGATTTGATAGTGAAGTCTCTTACCAGAGAAGAGCATATGGCTATTCTTGATATATTTCTCACATGAGTTGAGAAGTACAAACTCAAGCTGAGTCTAAAGAAGTACACATTCAGGGTGACATCTAGCAAGCTGTTGGATCATGTAGTCAGCCAGAGGGGTATCAAAGTGGATCCTATGAGATGCCTATTCCAAAAACTAAGATCAAAGTTAGGGGATTGTTAGGACTGCTTCAGTATATTAGCAGGTTCATTGCTAAGCTCACTATTATCTATGAGCCCATCTTTAAGCTTTTAAGGAAGAACCAACCTTTGGTTTGGGATGGGAACTACCAGTTTGCATTCGAGAAAGTGAAGCATTATCTCTTTAACTCATTGATTCTCCAACCATCTTGATCGAGAAAATCATTATTACTTTTATCACATCCTCATTTTTTGATGTTATTGTTGTGGAAATGATATGAAATTATGATTATGGTGATAAGTATAAGATAACAATTGAGTTTAAAACTTAAAAAAGGATATTGACAATTTTGCCGCAAACCCCTAAAACTGATGTTAAACGGCACTAAAATGTGGATTTTAAGCTATATATAGTGAATTTGACTGAATGGTTTTGACCATTATACTTGTATTAACTTAAATTAGATATCTGCAAATTTTAAAAATTTTGAATTAAAAATTATTTATGATGTCATAAATAGGTATTGAGAATATTCGTGAGTAATTAATTAGAAAACGAAGAAAAAAATTATTTATTATGCAGAAATGATGAATTAGTATGATTAATAAATTAAATATAAATTTTAGAATGGATAAAAATAATAATTTTAATTATTATGATATTATGATGTCATAATTACATGAAAAGGGGAAAATAAAATTATTAAGTGACATTATAATTAAATTAAGGTGTATTAGTGGGTATTTAATGCTGAAAATACAGAAATGAGGGTCTTTGGTTGGTGGAATGGGTCATATACATCTTTAAGGCTCTAAAATACAAATAATCAAATATATGGAGGTTTAATGAGCT
>CANYBF010319497.1:0-44206 GCA_948192965.1 Dalechampia spathulata
AGTGAACATAATAAAATGGAACATTAATAAATTTGAAATCCCAAACCCAAACTCTGAAGAAATTCAGGCCGCTTTCCAACACAGGGAGGCCCGGGTTTTATTTCCTGGTTGTCTAGTCATTCAATTGAATTGATAAAAACAAATTAGGTGGCGACTCCATTAATAACCTCGACGCGATCTTTCTAGGTTAAAGACCAATCAACTATGGAATTGCGCCATTGAGAGCAAGCACCACGGCATCTCACGCTGAACAACATGCAGCGCTCCCGCGTCCAGGGTGCGCTACTCTTACATCTACCATCAATCACAGCAGTCTGACAGCACACTTGGAGGTAAATAGAAATACTTTTGAGGTTTTAACCAAACAGCTTCATCCTCTCCAATGCTGCCTTTTCCTAGTGGACGCTAAAGCTATATCTGCTTTCGAGCATTGGTGAGCTAAAGAAGCCTTACCTCTCTTTCAGTCTCTCCCTCAGCCATCAGGTATTCCCTTGCATTCCATCTACTATTATTATTACTACTTTTCCAGTTATGTTTCCTTATCTTCA
Organism: Dalechampia spathulata; assembly: GCA_948192965.1. NCBI lineage: Eukaryota > Viridiplantae > Streptophyta > Magnoliopsida > Malpighiales > Euphorbiaceae > Dalechampia > Dalechampia spathulata. The sequence continues at coordinate 549 of CANYBF010319497.1, forward strand.
TTAACTCACCTTTGGTTTACATTGTAGGTCAAGGGAAACGGCATGCCTCTAGTTTAGGTACCCCCTCCCAGAAGAAGCAAAAGCTAACTCCTAAGCCTTTATCTGTTCCCTCTAGACGCTCTAGCCAGATTCCCTTATTGTCCAAGCCTAAGCTTAGAGATGATAGTGAAGATGATCCTATAGACCTATCCGAGAGTGTACCAAGCAAAGATGATCTAGAAGAGCCAAGTGGGGAGGAAGCTCAAGAAGCCAGCGGTCAAACAACTCCCATCTTCCTTTTATTTAATTTCATTACTAACTTTCGCATTTCAACAGGGGGTATGAGTAATTCTAATGTTGTTGCTGGATCAACTTTTTTTCCCTCCTTTGCTGATGTTTCTGCTCAACCACGAGGTAAGAATCCTCCTTACTTTTACTTTCTCATTTAGTTCAAACTTTTAATCCTATGGCCATGTACAGATATGGGTGACCTCTGTTTGGGCTTGAAGCCTAATGAGAGTACTTCTATCCCTATAGTAAGTTCCTTACCCCTAGATGTACTCTTCCATCATTTTCTCTCTTGATATCTCTAGTGATAAATCTGCTTTGTATTCAGGATATTGCTGACATCTGGTCTCGTTTGATGGTGGCTCTAATTGAGACCATGGATTTTAGTTTCTTAGCAGAATCCCCTCCTAAAGTTATAGAAGCAAGCCTTGCCTCGAGCCAAGCAGACGTGGATGTTGCTCGTGTTACCCTTTCGGTGACACTATCTTTAGACATCACTTTGCTGAGTGAAAACCAGCAACACGGTTTGCTTTCTGCTTTTGCCTGTCTTATTTCAGCTGCAGAAACTGTTGCTGTACAAGAGCATCTGGCTACGTTGAAGGCTAGAGCTGTAGAACTTTTTCAGAAGCAGGCTGATTCTAACCAAGCAGAGCAACATCTTTCCAGTAGGTTGCAACACTTTAAAACTTAGCATCAAAAATACAAGGACAGCGTAGCAGAGTGGCTGGAACAAGCTAAGCAGGTGGACTCGTCTGTAAAACAACTTGAAGAAATAGAGAGGGAGATAGAGGAGTTGCAAACCCGAATCACCAATCTCAAATCTCGCCAGCAACATTTGATCTCCACAGGTCTAGCTTCGAAGACTAAATATGAGCAAACCTGTAAACAAGTCATCTCTCTATAGGAGTTTCTATAGAAGCATGAGACAACTATTATTACCCTCTACAAGGAACAAGATCAGGTCTGTGCTGATGTTGCTACAACCCGTACCAGTTGGAAGGAATTGAAGGATCGGTACAACACCATATTTTAGAGATTTTAGTCACCCTTATTTTACTTTCCTTGTTCCTTTGTATGAATTTACATGTTTAAAACTTGTGAACTTTATATGGACATGATTGAGTAATATTATTCTACCTTTTCCTTTTTTATGATTTGATGATGGTAAAATAGTATTTGTTATGGCCTTGCTTTTAACAGGTCTCAGTGCAGATTCAGCTCTCATCTGGTAAGTCTTCCTACTCCAACTGATTTGTATTCCATTACCATTGCAGACCTATACCCTGACTTGGTTTTGATAATTCCTGACTTTGCGAGGATTGACTCTGTTCCTCCATGAAGCTGTTGAATAATTTTAGTGGGTAGGTATGCTAATTCAATTCCTCCTTTTGCATTCATATCATCATCCTAATAATGGCAGCCATTCATTTTGCATATGCTTGGCCATTGATTCATGTGCATGATATCAATTCTGGCGCTTAAGTGCATTTTTTGCATTTCAATCACTACAGCAACAGCCATATGCATTTACATTATGCTTGATATCAATTTCGGCTCACACTAACCTTTGCACACAAAACACCCCAGCCATAAGAACTGTGTTGCATGTATATCTTGTTTGCCAGATTTTGCATTATGAAGACTAGCACCGAGGTATGGTCTCTCTCCCTCCTGCTGTTGCAACCGTATTGTTGGCTTCCTATTTACACTATCTCCTTAACTTAGCTGGGCTCTACATGCAATGTTTATTTTTTTTACTGATGCAAAAATTTTATAAACTAAAGACAAAAATAAGAGGCCATAGGGCCCATTTCATTTTCATCCCCTATAGTTATAGTGGCTTGTAAAGCCTACATTCATAACCATAATAGTGGCCATACAGTTTACATATTACTTATATCTACACTATGTACACTAAAAGCATAAAAACTAGAAAACTAAAAGAAAAGAAAAACTAAATTAGTAAAACATAACTAGCTTGAGGCCATGAATTTGGCCTTTGTTCATTCACATTCACTAGACTTTCGCGACAATTCCCACAGGGTGGGATAGTATTTCTTCAAGTATTTCCCATTAATGTATCTCTTATGAGGTACCCCTTCTAAGCTAGCAAGCTAGTACGCATTTCCTTTCAAGACTTGGTGGACCTTAAAAGGGCCTTCCCAATTAGGGGACCACTTGCTAAATTCTCGATCCTTCATCCCCAATGGCAAAATCACCTTCCAAACCAGCTCACCTTCTATAAATTGTTTCTTTCAAACTCTTTTATTATAAGTCCTGGCTACTTTCTTCTTTTGAGCCAGTATGCTATTATAGGCTTGAAGCCTTTCTTCATCGGTATTCTCCAACTCCATTAACATGGCTTCTGTATACTCTGCTAGACTTAAACCATTCTGCCTAGTAACCCTCAAGGACGACATAACTACTTCTAAAGGCAAGATAGCATCATGACCATATGTGAAAGCAAAAGGTGTAATACATGTTGCACTTCTTTTCAAAGTGCGATAAGCCTATAGTGTTTCCAATAAAATCCTGTGCCAGTCTCTTGGATTTTCCTCGAGCATCTTCTCCAAGATTCCAATCAAAATTTTATTCGATGGCTCAACTTGTCCATTGGCTTGAGCATAGTGAGGTGTTGAATTGATTAATTTAATTCCATAGTCTTCAGTAAAATCACATATCTCCTCTCCAGTAAACATTGTCCCATGATCTATAGTGATGGTCTGTGGAATTCTAAATCGATGGATCAAATTCTCCTTTATGAACTGAATCACATCTTTCTGTTCCACTTTCTTTATAGGCATAGCTTCCACCCATTTGCTGAAATAGTTAGTAGCAACAATGATAAATGAATGACCTTTGGAAGAAGCAGGATGGATCTTGCCAATCAAATCCATAGCCCAACCTCTAAAAGGCCACGGCTTCATAATTGAGAACAACTCATCGACTGGAACTCTTTGAACACTTCCATACTTCTGGCATTGAACACAACCTTTAGCATAAGAAATAAAATCTTTTAAAATTATTGACCAATAGTAGCCATGTCTCCTAATCAACCATCTCATTTTGACTCCAGCTTGGTGTGCCCCATAAACACCTTCATACACCTGCTTCATGACCTCCATGGCTTCAGGAAAGGCTAAACATCTTAGTAACAGACCATCAAAGCCTTTCCTATATAATTCCCCTTCTAGTAAGACATAATTTAGAGCTTGTACTTTAACTTTGTAAGGGAACTTCTTTCCTGGGTTAGTCAAATATTTTGTAAATTCAACTCTCCAATCCTTAGCTAAATTAACTTCAACATTCAAGCTCTCCATTAGGATCCCTCATTCTGAAATGGATGGGTGGCTCCTTTTTTGCACAACAATGAGGCGATAAGTAAGTTCTTTCGACATTCTTAATCCTGAAGCCAATTATGCCAATTCATTAGCTTCCCAATTTGACTCCCTCGAAACATGCATGAATGAAACCTCTTCAAATTGATCAAGTAGTTGCATGGCTGCTGTAAAATAGGCAGCCAGTGATAAACTACTACATTTGTACTCTCCAGAGAGTTTTTTCAAAACCAACTACGAATCCCTGATAACCAGGATCTCTTTAGCTCCTAATTCTAGCAAAATCTCCAACCCAATTACCAGAGCTTCATACTCAGCCTGGTTATTAGTGCAGTCAAACTGCAAATTAAAAGACAAGGTTGTTTTTGTCCCTTTTGGAGAAGTGATCACCACTCCTGCTCCCGCGCTACTTTCTGTGCTTGAACCATCAAACTTCAGAACCAAGGTTGCTTTTGAACACCAAAAACTGAGAGCTCATAAACATCACTCTGTGAATCAGTAGACGGATGATCAGCTAAGAAATCAGCTAGGGCCTGCCCCTTCATTGATTTCTGAGGATAATAAATAAGAGTGAATTCTGCCAATGTTAAACATCATTTTCCAACTCTTTCGGTTATCAATGGTCTGTTTAACATATATTTAATCAAATCAGTAGGAGATATCACATATACACGATTATTGATCAAATAGTGGCGCAACTTAGTACATGCAAAAAACAAAGCCAAACACAACCTCTCAATCAATGAATATTTTCTTTCATTCATGGTTAAGATCTTGCTGAGAAAGTAAATTGCCTGCTCATGGCCCATGGAATTATCTTGGGCTAGAAGATAACCCATGGACTCACTAGCGGTATAAATATATAATTTTAGAGGGATACTTAACCTCGGAGGAACCATTACTGGAGGGCTGGAGAGATACTCTTTTATCCTGTTAAAAGCAAGCTTGTGCTTCTCCTCCTACTTGAATTCTTGAGTTTCTTTCAATTTCAACAGGTTTGAAAATTCCTTGGTCCTCGCTGCCAAGTTAGATATAAACCTCCTTAAGTAATTCACCTACCCCAGGAATCTCTGCAACTCCTTCTTATTTGTTGGAGGCTGAGCTTCCTTGATTGCTTTGGCCTAATTCCTGTCTATTTCAACGCCCCTGCTATGAACCAAAAACTCGAGGAAATTATCAGCACGAACCCCAAATACGCATTTGAGTGGATTGAGCTTCAACTTGTACACCCGCATTCTTTCAAAGCTTCTTCTTAAGTAATCTCATGCTCTACGACCCTCTTTGATTTAACCACAATGTCATCGATGTACACCTCCAAAATCTTCCTTATCATGTCATGAAAAATGGCATTCATTGTACGTTGGTAAGTCATACCAGCATTCTTAAGACCAAACGGCATCACAAGCCATTCAAATGTCCCAATTGAACCAGGACATTAAAAGGCTGTCTTATGAGTCTCCTCTTCTGCAATCATAATCTGATTGTAACCAGAAAAATCATCCAAAAATGAGAGAATCTCATTTCTTGAAGCTGCATCGATCAATACGTCTGCCACTGGTATTACATATACGTCTTTTGGAGTGGCTAAGTTTAGATTCCTGAAATCAATACACATACGCAGCTTTCCATTCTTTTTTACAACAGGGACAATATTGGAAAGCCATTATGCGTACCTTGTAGGCCGTATAAACTTAGCTTTAATTAGCTTTTCAATCTCTTCTTTCACCTTAAGTTCCACTTCCTTGGACATCCTCCTGGGTGGCTGCTGAAATGGCTTAAACTCAGGCTTAATAGGCAGTTTATGTTCAACAACGTCTCTATTAAGCCCTGGCATCTCATCATAATCCCAGGCAAAACAATCTTTAAACTCCTTCAACAAAGCCACGATTTGTTGTTTTAAATCTTCACTCACAGTTGAACTAACATAAGTTATCCTCGGAGCATCAGCCAATCCTAAATTCACCTCCTCCAACGGATCAAAAATAGCTGGGCCTTCATCCTCAAACTTATACGAAGCCTCCTTTAGATCTTTCATATGGATCTCCTCCTCTATGTTATCTTCTTCATTCTCAAAAATCACCTCTGCTCCAAACACACCTTCATCTTCTACTGCCAACTGTTCTAACAAGCGTTGTACCTCCCACTTCCATGAAGCCGCTGCAGCTGCGACTATCTCCTTTAGGGAGAACTTAATCATCGATCTCCTTCATAGTCACAATTGGACTCATCGGCCCATAAGGCATGATGTCCATAGGTGTCAATTTGCCTTTCAACTTTTTCTGAAGGGATTTCATATCTTCCTCTAGCATATAAACAAACTTGGGTCCGCCAGTCTTCTTTCTTCCATAAAATTTAATCGGGCCGTAATAAGGGTCATAAAACCTAGCGTCCACCGCATCTGAGTTTACTTGAAAAGGTCTATTATCAGCCCATACTACTTCCACATTGTTTCCTTTCCATAACAGCAAAAACTGGTGTAAAGAGGACGGAACACACCAGTTTGCGTGGATCCAATCTCTCCCCAACAGAGCCTGGTAGTTTGCGCTAGAATTGATGACAAAAAAGGCTGACAGCGAAGTGCTGGACCCTACTGTGAGCTCCACTGGCAGGATACCCAGAGTCTTAGAAACTTCCCCATTAAAAGTTGAGACTTGCACATTTGTCTCAATCAAGTCATCTTCAGTGCACCCTAGCTGATGCATCATGGTGGACGACATAATATTCACAGCTGAACCATTGTCAACAAGCACTCTGGACACTGGTCGTCCATTCATATTTGCCTTAATGTAAAGAGGCTTGATATGCTTAATCATCTCCTCTCTAGGCTTCTCGAACACAACTCTCTTTGGTTTCTGGGGGTGAGACACTTGAATTGAAATTTTCGTATAGTACTTTGCAATGTCTGTCCCGACTTTAGGTGCCTCGGGAACTTCAATCTCCTCATCCTTCTGCATAAATTCACATGGAAGGGTAATTACATTAGCGGAAGGGTTCAAACGGACAGAGATACCTCCGACTATAAATGATTCAGTAGTGTCTTCTTCTTTGGTTTCAGTATCCTCAGTAGCTACTCGATTGAATTTGGATCTTTCTTTCTGTTCACCCTGTGGCTGAAGTCTCCTTTTTTCAGCTGCTTTCTTTCTTTGCAATCTCCTTTTTTGCGTTCTTATCAAGGGTTCAGGGAACTTTTTATAACTTATGCCATCTACCTACAGGTACCAGTAGAGGAACTACAAACCGAGGTTGCCTTTCTTCGTTCACTCTTTGCTGCTTTTTCTGCCATGAAGTAGAAACACTATCCTCTCGCTTCCATACATTCCAAGGTTTCCTTAACCTTTGCCAGATAGTTATTCTACAAGGCTTTTCATGTTCAATCACCTTATTTCTCATGAATGTCTTCACAGAAGTCTAAGCATATTTCTTTGTATTCCCTGTTGGTAAGTGCTTTGTCCCTCCTGTCTGTGCCAGCCTCTCAGACCTGCTGTTGTTCAACCAGGAGCGTAGGTCTATTGTTGCAGCTGCTACTAGCATCGGGAAAGGATCCTCATCTACCATCATGGTCTCCTTTTTCTCAGGGAATTTCAGAACTCCCTTGTTTATTCTATCTTGGATCAAATTCCTGAATGTCCAACAAGCATTGGTATTATGAGTCCATGAATTATGATACTTGCAATAATCCTTACCTTTCAACTCTTCTGCTGTTGGAAGCTTGTGATCGGGGGGAAGCTTAATAACCTTCTCTTTCAATAGGAAATCAAATATCTCTTTTGTTTTGGTGACTTCAAAGGTATACTGCGGCTGCTGTGAGGAAGCAGCCTGCTTCTTCCATAAATCTGGTACTTTCTTAACCAATGAAGGACAAACAAATGAACCTGAACTCAGCACATCAGCAACTGCTACATCAGGCTCCACGGTGTCCTGAACATAGGACCCTATAGTCTTTCTTCTCTAATTCTCTTCTCGCAGTAACTCTTCATATTCTGAAACTTTTGCAGCCAATTCATAAAAATCTCTAAACTCCATGCCCTGGAACTTCTTGCGGAGTTCTATATCCAGCCCTCTTTGAGCCATCTTCACGAACTCTCATTCTGGCAGGAACACCTTACATCTGTTTCTTATCTTTTTGAACCTGGCAATGAAGGAATTAGCATTCTCACCCACCCTTTGAGTGACCCTTGACAGTTTAGCCACACACACCTCAGGCTCAACCCTGAAGAATTGAGTATGGGATTGCTGTTCCAAGTCTTGCCAAGTTTGAAGTGAATTCCTTGGCAGAGTAGTGAACCATGTGAAAGCCGCACCAGTTAGTGAGTTGGGAAATAGACGTAACCTGAAAAAGTCAAAATTGTCATAATTCACCAATTCCCCATATTGAATAGTGAACCTAGCCACATGTTCAATAGAAGACTGTCCATTTTCTCCTGAGAACAAAGCAAAGTTTGGGATTCTATATCCATATGGATATGGATTATCCCTGTTGACCACATCAGGATACAGTTTGTGAAATTCAGGACGGCCTAGTTGTCTCAGGCCTGGTCCATACAACTCCTGAACCATTTCCCTTACAGCATCTATATTTATGGCATCCCGTGCTTGAGCGGCCCAAGGAAGAGGCCTGTTCAAGCCTAGAATATTGCCCCTTGAGCCTCTAACTGGAGGAGCTTCCATATCGTACTGATCTGGTTGCGTATAAGGATTGGTAGTAGCAAAGACCTGGTGTGGTAACATAGGTGGTCTTCCATTTGTCCTACCCTGAGGAGTCCTGCTACCATCTTCCCTCCTATAAGGTGGGAGATACCTTTCTTCTGCCTTTGACGACTCGCTAAGTTCCCTATTCGGGTGAGCAGTGCCTCCTTACCCCCCAGGTCCTCCACCTGAATTCTGCCTTTGAGGGGGAGGCAGACGGTTAACCTCCTGGACAGAGTCAGACTGTGGAGAATGAGGAACATTCAACTTTTCAACCACTTTATTTATGTTAGAACATAAATTATCCATGGCTCTAGAAGGCTGAATCTCCTTTCATAATTCTGATACATTAGCACTCATCTTCTCCAAATTATCCACAATGACTTTTCCCAGAGAAGTGGCTATTAAAGCCATGCTTTCCTGCAAAGTTTCACTTACAGACCTCCTCAACTCTGCCATGAACTCTGTAGAGCCCATATCTATTTTACTATTAGTGGCAACAATTCATGGACTTTTCTCTTGTGGAGCCCCCAAGGCTTCGCCATGAACTCTTCTTAGGGATGGAAGTCTTTCAGCCTATTCCTGGAGTGGATCAATATCTTCCAGTCCTACAACAGTAGGAATCTCCTCCGAATCCTGAGATCTGGCAATTTCTTTGCCTAAAACACTTTGAGTTTTTGGAACCATGATCACGCGGGTCCCACTGGGCGTGCCAAAATTGTTTGGCATGAATTGGGAATTCACAATCGCTAGTGCATTTATTGAGGTTTAACCTCTGGCACGCCCGCAATTAACAATTTCCAATTCGTGCCAAACAGATACATTTTTTTTTATAACATTATCTTATTTTTTCAGCTTAATTTTCTAATACAAATAAATATGAATCCATAGTTTTTTTATTAGGAGTTAAAAAATGTAATAAATTTGAAAATACTTAAATTCTTTTACATGCTCGTAATTTCAAAAAGTTACATGAACATATATCATATCTTATGATATATATTGATAAAAAATTTACAATATATATTAATAAATAAATACATAAAATATAATATTTCTTAGTAAATATATACATTTATTTATCATAATAAAATAATAATAATAAATAATAAAGTAGATTAAAAGTACAATCTAAAATAATAAAAAACAATAATAATAAAAATAAATGAATAAAATATTTTTAGGATTTTTAGTTAATATAATTAATAAGAAAAGTTTAAAAATAAATGATATCAAAACGTTAATAAAAAAATTAAATTAAAAATTAAACTAACATCATTTTAACAAATATCAAATAAAAACTTAACATTTTTTAGTTTCTCTTTTAAAATGAAAAGAATCAATTCTAATTTCTCATGTTATTTTGACAAAAAGATAACCTGAAAAATTGAAAACTCGGCCTTTAATCTTTGAAATATTTCTTATTGATTTTCTTTTATATTATATATATATTATTGTTGAGGCCTATTGTTAATTTATATTCTTCTGTAAAAATCCCTGATTTGGTACAAGTAGGTTCGGAAACAAAAGCACTGCAGCGCCTACAACCCTCTATTACATTCTTTCCGTTTCCAGCACCGCCAAACCCAACCTCTCCGTCTCTACTCTCGTCCGCTCTCCCAACATTTTGATTGAGACAAATCATTGAAAAATTTGAGAGCATCGGAAACTAGCAACAAACAGTTCGTCGGCAAATGTAACTGCAACTGCAACAATAATGAGTGGGTTTTTCTCGGTTTCTACTTGTCCCTCCTTCTTCCGTAACACAACATCTGCTGCTGCTTCGTCTCTTCATCCTTTCATGGCTCAGGTTCTTCATTCCCCTCTTCCCTTTTTTATTTTTTTTTTATTTTTCGTTTTAGGAAAAAAGAGATACAAATTGAACTAACGAATTTAGAATTGCTGTTGCAGTGCAGGGCTGTTCAGAATTATCCTAACTTTCGCACTTCCTCTTCTTCTTCTTATTCCTTCTCGTTTGGTGCTTTTACGAGACCGCCTTCCATCGTCTCTGTCAACCCTCCACAAACCATTCGTGGCTCTACGACTGCTTCTCTTTTCTCCCCTTCTTTCTCAGTTTCATTTCATCCGCATTCCAATTTTTTATCTTTTCCTTGCTCTTGCTTTTTCAAGTGGCATTTCTGTCATGTCTCTGCACTCCCTCACTATAATAATCAAAATTCTTCCAAGCACTGGAAGAAGCCTAAGCCATTGGCTCCTCCTCGTGCTATGAGGAAAGGAGCTGCTCCTGCCGAGTCTTCTATGTCTCCCGCCAATGATAGCAACCCCGTTGCATCCACCGAACAAGACGTCGGCATTGCTGATGTGAAGAAGTTGGGTTCCTCTGTATCCCGTTCTCCTGTTACAACCAATGGCCCCGACTCCAAACTTACTAAGACACTGCAGCAGCAGAAGAGGAATAAGAAGAAGAAGAATAAGAATCAGTCTAAAACCAAGTCAAGTAGTGGAGTACCTGAAGAAGCTGCTGCATCTTCTTCCTCTTCACAAGATAAGAGTTCAGTTCCTTCTCAGACTGAGCTTTTACCGGTTAGCATGTCTATATTATTTTGTTCGACAATTTGGTTTTTCCCCTTTTCTCCATTCCATGATTTTAAGCACAATTTTTCTGTTTTTGTTTTCTTCCTTGCAGGATATACCCAAGGAATCGCTTGATACTTCTGCTTTGACAAAACCCAATTCCACCAAGAAAAGCAGAAAGCCTGCTGCTAAGGCTAAATCTGCAAAAACAGTTGATAAATCAGCGGAGAAGCTCAAACCTCAGCCGATGGACAAACTGAAACCTTTTACACAAGGGACACTTAAGCCTCTATATCCTCCTACTGGGAAATCGGTGGTGGTGGTGGAGTCCGTTACAAAGGCAAAGGTCATTCAGGGGTATCTCGGCGATATGTTTGAAGTCTTGCCTAGCTATGGTCATATAAGGGACTTGGCTGCAAGGTCTGGATCTGTGCGCCCTGATGATGACTTCAGTATGGTCTGGGAGGTTCCTTCTGCTGCCTGGACTCATCTCAAAAGTATCAAGGTCGCTCTCAGCGGGTACTGTTTTGCTTTACCTGATTTGGTAATTTCTTGGTCATGTTAATGTCTTTTGCGATGGTGTTAAATTGTGATAAAAGATAATATTTCTGGTTCTGTGGTGACTTGTAACTTCAATGATGAGGGGAAGTTTGTTATTGTTATTCCAATCATCATAACTAACCCTTAAAAATCTGTTCGTGCACCTGATATTAGCGAGTTATTGTGGTTCTTGCCTCTTTTATTTTGGGTAATTTTATATTGCTTCATATTCTCTCATCCTTTTTTGCGTTGTTTCTCAGAGCAGAAAATCTTGTACTTGCATCAGACCCTGATCGTGAAGGAGAGGCAATTGCATGGCATATAATTGAGATGCTGCATCAGCAGGATGCCTTATCTCAAGTGATTACTGTGGCAAGAGTTGTCTTCCATGAAATAACTGAGAAGTCTATAAAAAATGCCATGCAAGCTCCAAGAGAAATTGATTTGAACCTGGTTCATGCGTATCTTGCCCGTCGTGCTCTTGATTATTTGATTGGATTCAACATTTCACCATTATTATGGAGGAAATTACCAGGTTGCCAGTCAGCTGGACGTGTCCAATCTGCTGCATTATCTCTTATATGTGACCGGGAAATGGAAATTGATGAATTTAAATCACAAGAGTATTGGACTATCGAGACTGAATTATATCATTTAATTCCAGATTCTGTGGTGAATACATACTTGACCCGTTTTGACTCTAACAAGTTGAATCAGCTTTCAATTAGTTCTCATGCAGAGGCAAAAGATATTGAACATAAGATAATTTCAACAAATTTTCTTGTTGCTGGCTCTAAAGAAAGTAAAATGAAGAGAAATCCTCCTACCCCTTATATAACGTCCACTCTTCAGCAGGATGCAGCAAACAAATTACATTTTTCTTCATTGTACACAATGAAGGTTTGACATCGCATTTCTTCCCTTTTTCTCTCTTTATCTGTTGTTCTTGCCATCTCTACAATGAAGGTTTGACATCGCTTTTCTTCCCTTTTTCTCTCTTCATCTGTTGTTCTTGCCATCTCTCACACTTAAGCAGTCGCTTGCTTTGAATACTTAGTTATTTACTGCATCTTTTTGTTGATTGAGTATCTCATTATGCAATGATAAGAACTCAGTTGGGCACTTGTAATTTGTTTTATTTTCTTGATTTGGTTGTCGGCTACTCCTTGGTTTCTGTTCAACAGCTCACTACGAACTGAATTACAGAAAATAGCTTTAATTTGTAGGCCACTTGTCTTATGATCCATGTTCTCTTTATACCTAATAGCTTGTCCTGACAGTCATTGCTCCCTTTTGCTTTGTATTATCTTGTTACTCTTATGATTCATTTATTTTATATTGCCATTTTACTTAAAACTGTATTATGAATGCAGCTTGCTCAAAAACTTTACGAAGGTGTTGAGTTATCAGATGGAAAGGCAACTGGTTTAATCACTTACATCAGAACAGATGGGTTACATGTGAGTATTATTGCTCCATGAACATTTACTGTTCAGCCCCGTTTGATGAGGTCTCTTGTGGTTTTCTAGTGGTTTTTTGTTCTATCACTAATTATCCATATTTAGTTTTGTACTAGTGGCCTTTTGATCATTAATTATCCGTGTTTGTTCGATTATTTTGTACCAAGTATGTGTCAATAATTGCATCCTGCTGCCTCTAAGGTTTCGCTTGGTCTAGTGGTAACGGTTAAGTTAAAATGTAATTTCATGCTTGACATTGACAATGATTATATCAACATTTTGATCATAATCATGCTATTTACAGAACTCCATCAACTTTAATATTTGAATTGTCAGCTGACAGCGTTAGCTTCTAGCCTCTAGTCATGACTTTTGACAGTAACATGACATGGAAACTTTCAGAATTAAACTTTAAAGAGACTGTTACAAAAATTGTTTTGGATTTTAGTAGTTGTATTTACTGGAAAGTGCAAAAGTTATAACTAAGTTTTGGGATTGTAAGAAGTCAAGAACAAAGGTTTGATTTTATTTGAATAGTAAGAAAAATAGGAAGGATTGCCCATAGGTTTTGCTGTAATGTGTAAGTAGAGGTGGTTCTTTTCATGGTTTGAAGTTCCTAGGCTACAATAAAATATTTGTCGATATGTAGCAATAGTTTAAGTATGGAAATAGGTCAACTTCAATGCTATATTGTTGTAGTATTACACAATTTTATATTTCTAGTCATGGTTTTATGTCCGTATAAGATGCTATTCAATTAGTGGAGGATGATATCACACAATGGAATTGTTAGTTTCTTATGATGTAGAGGCGAAAGCTTCAATCCTCAGAAACAACCTCCTCGTAAATGCTCAAAGAAATTTTTACTTGGAACCCTCTTGATGCCTATACTATGGGATGTTTCATTGAAAATTACAAGTTTTCATTCAACACTATATAGTGATTCTTGTTGGATTTTTAACACCCTCTTTGGTTTTACTTTCAGATCTCTGATGAAGCAGTTAAGCAAATACGTTCCTTGGTGATTGAAAGGTGACTTAGCATTGGGTTGTGGTTTATTTTGTCTCTTGTGTTGTATGTGGTTATAAATTATTTGCGTCATTCTGGAGTTGATGTAGGATAGCTTGAGGGTAAAATCCTAGCTCTGATATCAAAATGTAGTGGAAAAATTAATTTGAATTATGGAATTTCAGATCAGGTTGCATGTAGAAAATAAGGAGAGGATCTGATTTCTTCGAGGAATGACACCTAGAAGCTTAGGAATCACACTCAAGAAAAAGAAGGAAGAATTGAATCACACAATTCTAAGCAAAATTGTTTATAAAAATCTAATATTTTGTAAACTAAACTAACCTAACACAATGGGGATGAGAAATCCTCGACTAAAAGAAACATTTTTTGTCTAAAACCTAATATTTTCTAGACCAAGCAAAAAAGGTAGGTTGTTTGTAGGGCCAATACTCAAGGGAAAATATAAAAAAATGCTACAACTTTGTGTGGCTTTGATATCTTGTATAAGAGAATAGTTTGTATGGAATATTGTGTCTTATTCATTTAGAGTAGGTATTTATATATGTTACATGATGGTATAAAAGGAAAAATATCAAATCACCAAGATCCTGGAGTCAGTTCTAAAAATCTTGATATAATCCTTAAGAATATGCTATTGAAAATTTGTAGATATATTTTTTCCTTTTTGAATATTTATACCTATAACAAATTGAAAATGACAACCAATATAATCATTTATTGACTAATAGGACTGACAATGAGTCGGTTGGGTTTGGGAACTAGTAGACCCTTGCTCTACCCATACCCAATATAAATTATTAGACTTGTAACCAAACCCACAAGATATTGGTTAACTTGTGGGTATCTCATATCCCAATAATAGATAATCTTTTAATAAATTATAAATATGAATAAAAATAAAATAAACTATCTAGTACGTGAAATAAATTGATAGTATTATTAATTCAATCAATTATGAAAATGTTTATCGTACCAAACTCACCAATGTTGATAGTAATATGATAAAAAATTAAGTAACATTTAATAATATTTGATATAAACTAATATGATTGGCTTTTTAAAATAAATGAAGAGAGAAAAAATAAATGATCAATAACTTTGAAGGTTGATCATTTGTTCTTGTAGAATAAAGTTTCTAATAAAAAATTCAAACAGAAAAATTATAGAAATAAAGAAACTATAAAAATAAATGGAGGATAATGCATAAGATTTAATATATTTATTGTGAATGATTTAGGTTTGGGTTCGTATTTGAATTTGTGTTTAGACATTATTCATTACTTTGAGTTGGACTTGAGTATGAGTTTGGATAAGGTAGTATTGTACCCATACCTATCTGTGCTTGATATTATTTTTGGGTATGGGTAATACCCAAACCCTATATCCAGTCAAACAGGTTTTCCATAATGGTTTGGCAGGTACGTATTGGTTGGGTCCATGCATGTAGTGTTTGTGTAAGTGTGCCTAAGGCGTCAGGCGCTACCGGTCTTGAGCTGGAACACTTCTTACTTCGCAAGGCAGGTGACCTTAAGGAGGAGCTTGCTTTTTGAGCCTAGGCTCCATCTAGATAACGCACGAGGCGTGTGGCTAGGCATGCCTTCTTTTCTTGACATCCGGAACAAAATGATTCAATTGGTAAACAAGTTGTAAGAGGTAAATATGCTTAAAGAAAAAATTCTAAACTTATTTTGATAAGAGAGAACTAAAAAATCCCTAGACTTTGTGGAGGTTGCCTCAATCCTTGCCATGATTGTTGGTGGTCGGCAATATTAGTGTGAGCTCTTGCCGTGGTAGTCACCTTGCCTCTTTGACTTGGTTGGTTAATAGGGTTGTTTCTTTTTTTATATATATATTTATTTTAACAAATAACATTTTGATATTTTTAGTGTTGGCTTAATGTTTTTGCTATTATTTTTTTCTAATTTTTTAAATGATATGATCTTTTAAAATCTATTAATATTTTTTAGTATGTTATGTTTTATTTTATTTTAATATTTGGTAATTTTTTTTATCTTATTTATTTAGTTTGCTTTAAATTTTTCATTCTTTTGTTTAATTGGCATAATAATATCAATTGTGTTATGTTTTTATTAAATTATTTATTATGTTTTTGTATATTTATTATCTAATTTTTTTCCTGACTTCTAAGTACTTTCTTAATTTTAAAATCTATAAATACTTTTCAATTCTATTTTTTTAAAATAGTGTTTATTTTTTGTATTTTTTCTCATATTATTTATTTATTTGGTTTAGTTTAATTTTTGTTTTTCTTAATTATTTTTTGTAATTAAATAATATATGTAATTAAATTTAGTTTGGAAGATGCATTATGATTAATATTTTAAAACATAATATGTATTGAAAATATTTTAAATTTCAAGATAAATTAGAATAATAATTACAAATATTTTAAAATTACAAATACTTTAAAAATGATTATTTTTTCTATACAATTAATTTATAATCTATTTATTTTTATTTTGATGCCTCGCCTCTTTCAGCCACGTGCCTGCACCTTCTGCCTAGACCCTCTAATGCCATCTTAAAATTTAATAGAAAATACTAAAACAACTCAAAGCAGCAAAACCAAATCAAACTATAACTCATAAATACAAATAAGTAAAACCCCATTGTTTCAGCAAAGCTAAAATTACAGAAATATCCTAATATATAAATTCTGAATTTCTCTGTTATATTTTCCTTATTTGCATCATCTTGCTATTGGATGTTAGTTTTCAAGGACTCTTTAATAGACTCTGATTGATTTCTTTCCAAAGATGTTAGAGATGAAACCATTTTTTGACAACTGAACCCACGGGTGGACTTCCTTTGATGTTTTGATTTGTTTGTGGCATTTCATTTCTGATCAATTTCCAAGTCTCTTTTCTTTATTAGCAGTGATCTTGTTTATAGTATTTGTTCTTCCAAATTCTACAACTAGTTTCTTAGTTTATTGCCATTTTCTGTATATTCAGAGAAGAGGATAAGGAAGTTGTTATGGATCTTGTTTTAGAAGTTTCAAGATGGGATATGGTTTATTTCATTACATCATTTTCAAGAGAAGGCTAAGGAATTTTTCTGTTTTTTTTTTTTTTTATCATTGTTTCTCAGCAAATCTATCCCCATTCACATTTTCACGAGTTGGATTTTGGGCTTATTTGGAATTCTATTTGAGGTCAAAAAGTGTTTTTTAATGTCTTCTTTTATTTAGTTGTGTGATTCTTTTGAATTTTTTTAAGACAGATTTTCAAACCGTTTTTAGAAAAACATCAAATCACATGCTTTTCTTTAATAGGAACTTTAAACAGAAAATGTGAGAATAATTAGAAGAAAAAAATTAAAAAAGCAATGAAAATAGGGTCTTTTATGCGGTTGTCTGCTTGTTCATAAACTAATATTATTCTTTACAGGTATGACCAAGGTTTTGCATCTGGTAGCCCACGCAAATATTTTAAGAAGGTGAAGAATGCCCAGGAGGCCCATGAAGCAATTAGACCTACAAATATTCAGATGTTGCCATGTAAGCCACCACTTTTGCAAGTAGCATTATGCATAGACCATTTTTTCTAGAGTGTGGTACAAATAAAAACTTGACATTTACCTTTATATGACTGGCATGAGTTTTCTTACTTGTAGCAATGCTTGTTGACGTACTCGATGAAGATTCGTTGAAGTTGTACACCCTTATCTGGTCCAGAACGGTAGCATGCCAAATGGAACCTGCTACTATTGAGCAGGTTAGGATACACTACTTTTAAGTGCAATCTAAATAACATACTCTTTTGACAAGTTGTGTGTACTTCAAGTGGCATGAACAGCTTAAGTAATTCCATCGTTTCTTTTCAGGGAACAGAATGTCTTGTTGTTACCTTCCTTATGCAATTATGTGTTTGAAGTACTGATATTGTTGCAAAAATGTTAAAGAGGTTTTAGAAGAAAATATTTTGCTTTTTGAAGAACTAAGAAGAAAGCCATAGCATACCCTTTTATCACTTGTTATATTCATGTCAATAGAATATCAAATGTCATTGTGATCTTCAATGCCTTGTTAATGAACTAATATTTACCAAAGCAACTAAAACTAAAAATTACGTAAGTTCAGATATATCACAAACAATTGTTCTTAGGATATTAACTAAACATTATTTACATAACAATGATGTGGGTTAAACTTAATAGAATTCGGACATCATTTTCCTAGGCATTAATTTTAGTTGGGCCATATAGGAATCGTAATGGTATGTTCAATTTGGTGTTTATGCCTTAGCATCACGTTTCTAGATGGGAAGGATTGGAGGCAAGAATGTTTAGTTAAGCAAAGATGACATCTTTCGCTTCCAACTTTCTTTATTCAGTATTTCATAAGGTGTTGGATTGCAAATGCTTTCATATGCATCTTGTCTGATGCTTTGGTTCCTATTCAGATACAAGTTGACATTGCGAATGATGATGGTTCAATTGCTCTAAGATCCTCATGCTCTGGAGTCAGGTTTCTTGGTTACCAGGCAGTTTATGAGGTATAATTATGTTTGATAATAAGTGCTTTTTGTATGATATTTTGTCATAATTGCTTAGTGTCCCGTTCTCTTTGACAAGCTAATTATATAAAATATTTAGGATACAGAGGCTGGAGCAATAAAATACAAAGAAAATGAAGTGAATGATCGTCAGGCAGCTTTGGGCATTCTCAAGTCTTTGAAGGTACAAATGAAAGAAAAAAAATTGTTGAATGCAAGACATTTGGCTAAGCCATTTGTATATTAGTGTCGCTACCAACACATTTCACTCATGTCTTGTTCTCCAAGTTTATAACATTGTTGCAGTTTTAATTAGGATTTGAAATCTCTCTAAGATTTAGTAGAGCTTCCTTGTCTAATAACTAACTTGCAATGACTATAGCCAGGAGATGCTTTGAAGCTTAGTGAAGTAAAATTGAAGCAGCACTTTACACAACCTCCAGTCCGCTACTCTGAAGGATCATTGGTACCATATCGTTTCTTACTCTTACAGGCTTTTTTAAAAAAAGCTCAAGTCCATTCTAAAATGTTTGGTTTTCCATCTACTCCACTAAGTCGAAATTTATGGGAAAAAGAAACTATTTGTTTGATACTGGGGAAAAAAGTTCTTTCCAAGTTAGAAACGACTTATGATTATAGCTGCAAATGAGTTGAATCACTCATGAGCTACTTGGAGCTCAATCAATAAAAGTTTATTTAGTGAGCTTTATTTAGTAAACAAGCTTAGCTAAAACTAGATAATAGTTGACTTGTTTAAGCTCGTGATTGGCTCATTCACTAGCTTGTTAGTTGATCGGTTGGTTTAGGTTGAGATAATTTAATTTTACATATATAATTTATACATTTATAGTTGTATAAATATATAAAAAATGTTTTTTGATTTAACTATTAATGTAAAATTGCATGTTTTAGGAAATGTTATAATTTTGTTAACCAACTCTATTATTTTTTTAAAATAAAGTAGTAGATAACTTATTGAATAATTTGCATTTATTAAGCTTATTAAGATTTGATTAAGCTGATGGTATATGGAAAATTTAGGAAGCTTGGCTTGAGTTCAACTAGATAATAAATGGGCTAAGCTTGAGCTAAGTAAAGTTCAACCCAACTTGAGTCTTATGTACCCCTACTTATGATTTTGCATGGACAGGTTAAGAAGCTGGAGGAACTTGGCATTGGGAGACCTTCCACTTATGCAAGCACTTTAAAAGTTTTACAAGTAACTTGGTTCACAAATATTCTCAGTTCTTCTATGTTAGTTACTATGTGTAGAAATTTGCTGTGTGGTAG
The DNA here is from genome assembly GCA_948192965.1 of Dalechampia spathulata. Classification (NCBI taxonomy): domain Eukaryota; kingdom Viridiplantae; phylum Streptophyta; class Magnoliopsida; order Malpighiales; family Euphorbiaceae; genus Dalechampia; species Dalechampia spathulata. The sequence continues at coordinate 20,214 of CANYBF010319497.1, forward strand.
TTGTGCCATTAAAATATATGAGGAATTCCGTAGGAAAGGATAAATGACTAATGTCAATGCTCACTGTATCAGGAATTAAAAATGTGGTCCCATATGGAAAAATGTGAGGAGTTTAAGTGGTTTATAAGTGGAGTAGATTGGTACTTAGCACAAATTGATTTTGTGCAATATGAGTACCAACCCCATTTAGGATCACGGTTAAGAGTTTGATCCAACATTCTTTTCGACCCATGAAATTTCTACAAATTATATAACTGTAATATCCTTAATTGATGAACCTTGGGATTTGTGGCAAATAAGAAAATGGAGACAGCAGAATGGTTTTCCAAATTGTTATGACTTCTGTTACAAGGATAAATAATGGTCAACTGAGGATCAAGTGGCTCAAAAATTTGACACCATGAAGCTGTAATTTTCTGGCATTTTTAGTAATATATATGGTTTAAAAATTCGTGTAGTAGTAGACTATAATTTTGGTTACTGTAGTTGAATTTGTTTCTAGTAGAACAAGAAAGTAGCAAGAGTGGTTGTACATTGCTCTTGGAGATTCAGTTTACAATTTTATATGAGAAATCTCTGCTCTAGAAATGTGGTAAGATACTGAATATTTTATATTTGGCTTAAACTTTTATTGCATGTCTATTGTGTCAGGATAGGAACTACGTGACAGTAAAAAACCGTGTGCTATATCCAGAATTTCGTGGTCGCATGGTAAGTTCGGAGTTCTCTTGCTTAACTATCTTGAATTGATTATTCTTTCAAGTACCAAAGCTTTGAAGTTTTTTGCGAGAGTATAATTGTCACCATGAGCAATGGCAGAGCATGAAAATTTAAGCTAGAAGGCAAAAATATGTGCTAGTGTTACGTCAGGCTGCAATTGAGACTTGAGATTTCTTGCAAGGTTAATAAAGTAATTTTTTTGGGAGGGGGGGGCAGGCATCTTTATTTAATATAAATGGATGTTAAAACGCAACGCAACCATTGAAAGTTAAGAGGCAAACATGGAGTATGTAGCAGGGATAAATAATTTGTTGTTTTTTTTTAAAAAAAGAACTCACCTAGTTCAGACATGCACGCACAGACATACTAGTTCGACCATGTATTTCACATGTATTAATTATAGAACTCAGTATTAATCATAATTTATTTTAATATATAATTGTAAGAACCTATATATTTTACCAACTATAATCATAATAAATTGATATATATTTTTAATTACTTGATTTTGTATGAAGGAAGAAAACTAAATATCTAGGCTTCTCATGTTTATATGAGGAGAGGGACAAATCAGTATTTTTGCTTTGCAATGGATGTAAAGTAGTTATAGATTGGATAATTCTTAGAATTTATTGCATTTTTCCAGAAAATGCAGGATCTTATTCTATATAATTATTTGATACTTTTAAGTTAAATGCATAATTGATGAATTTAGAGAATAGAAAATTCTTCTTGTATATTGAATAATGAATTTACAGAAGTATTTTATATACAAATCCCTATCACTATTTTAGGAAACACAAATCAAAGTCAATAGGAAATACAAATCAATGTAATCAATCTAGAATCTATAGAATAGGAAAATGCAATAGAATAGGAAAATAGAATATGTTGTACTATAATCTTGCTGTGATCTTTCAATTTAGTCAACAATATTAAAATGTTGATATAGGTCAATTTGGAATATATACCTTCTCAAAAATAGGAGCCTGCCGTGAACAAAATATATTAAATATATTTCTTATTTATTTTTCCAATAAAAATTAGTATTTGATATTTTCATTTTCCATTTTTATTGATAATTTTGATGAATAATTAGTAACTTGCATATTAGTATTAATTATTTTGTCTATTATTATCTATAATTTATTTGAATATAAAATGATAAGATCTTTTATACAACTAGTTTTTGATTACATGCATTGCACATTGAAATTAATTATTTGATTTGCCATTTATTATGATTTATTTTAATATAAAATGATAAAATTTTTATTCAATAATGTATGTGTAATAACCGGCTGGTTTGGTGCTTGCAATGAGATAAGGTGATAATTGTAAGACAATTTTTGTTGTAAGACAATTTTTGTTGTAAGGAAAATTTTTAAACCATGCTTTTATCTTTTGCACTGATGCTAGGTGTCAGCATTTCTTTCACACCATTTTACTGAGGTCACAGACTATAGCTTCACTGCTGATATGGAGACAGAGGTGAGTTCTTCAACTTGCATGTAGAAGTTTGTTGTGGCTAATTTGTTGTTTTGAAAAAATGATACAGCTTATATAATCTGCATCTGTACGGTTTTTCACTTGTTTTTTCTTAATCTCTCTTTTTCTGTTCACCATGGCAGCTACTCATTTATTATCGTTGTTTTTTGTTTTTCTTCTTAAAATTATAATCTGTCCCCTTTTCCTGCTCACCATGGCAGCTACTCATTTATTATCATTGTTTTTTGTTTTTCTTCTTAAAATTATAATCTGTCCCCTTTTCTGCTCACCATGACAGCTGCTCATCTATTATCATTATTTTTTCAGCTTGATAATGTTTCTGCTGGATTGACTGAGTGGAAAGGCCTGCTTAGAGATTATTGGACACGATTTCGCTCATATTGCAGTCGTACTGAAACTGTCCATATCCATCAGGTATGGTTCCTTCTTTTCAAGGTTCCATGGATGCCTGATTTTTATCTGAAAATTTATTCTAAGCAATTACCAAGTTATATGTCAAGATGCGCTTCATCTGTAGCTTGTTTCCTAGTTCTTTTATTTATAGTTCTCGAAAGAAGGTTGCTTCATTTCAATTTTCAAAATTCCCCTTAGGCAGCTCTCTCTGCTAAGCAACGTATTTGTCCGAGAATTTGTGGCTCTATGAACTAATATTTCTTTAATTGCCATGCCTTATTGTAGAAATTGTAGAACTGCCTTAATGCACTAGTTATTTTGAGACTTTAAGTTTACTCATAATTTTTTTTTCAATGTACCTGTAGGTGGAGAAGATGCTGGAGAAAAAATTTGGGGATTTTTTGTTTGGTTCCCTCCCTGATAACAGCAGGACATGCCCTAGGTAGTATTCAGTTACTCATGTACTCTTGTAAGTTAATGGTGAAAATGTTGCAAAGAGAACCGACAGACTTTCATTCAGGATAATTTTATTGAAAGTTGTCTAGATTTTGGAATTCTTTTGGGTCATAATTCCATAAATTTGAATAGCTCTAAACATCCCGGTAAATGTTTTGTCGTGTTAAGCTTAATTCAAATCTTTTACCTTACCTATTTTTGGATTTTGGTTTGGAGGAGTGGAGTGTACTTTGTCTAACAATATAAAAATCTTGGATTTAGTGTTCAGATTTGTTGCATCAATTGATGGCTCATAATTGCAATGATCATTGTAATTGCTCTTTTTTCTTTTGTTGTCAAAATTCATTTCGGTACCTCTCTTGACAGAATGGTATTTTCCAATCTTTTTTAATTAAATGAATTTCAGCTGTTTCGAGGGCACTTTGATCTTCAAAGTGAGTAGGTATGGCGCAGGTTATTTTATAGGCTGTGATCAACACCCGAAGTGCAAGTAAGTATGAAACATCATGACCAAATCTAAGTTTGTTATCTCTGTTGTGTATGTTGAAATGTCTGTAAAATTGAGCTTTGTTTATTTCATTTATGCATGTTCATAAAAAGGTAATTAGGTTATGGGAAAATCTTGGTACAACTAGTAAAGTTGTTCCTTAGATGATTGACTGGTCCCAGGTTCAAGTCAAGGAAACGATCCCTTCATGAAGTAAAAAAAAAACAAAAAGCAATAGAAAGGTTATGCACAACAACAGCCAAAGCTCACCTTTGTGCACTTGGTGAGCCCAAATGATGGCCCGAAAGAAAAATAACCCTATAAGCTTACATTCAAAAGTTGATTATTTGTTAATAATTTGTAATTTTCTTAAAGTGGTCTTGTTGATTATTCTCCAATTTCTGTTTGTATGTGATGGTTTTTCTAGAAGAAAGCAAGTCTTGTGTTTTAATCATTGGTTATGGCACCAATGACATTGGTAGGAGTGGTAAAAACCTCTTGCCTCTTTAGCTAAAAGTATTGAGTTCAACTCGTGGAAATGTAGTTATCAATTCAGCATTGCATAAATGAAAAAAGGTTTGGCAAATCTGGATTTTTTTTTGCATTAATGGCATTGAAAAGTGTGTTTAATAGAAGCATATTTATGCCATTGTTCTTATAATTATGTTTTAGAGTGGTCATCGAGAAAAGATTTGCCAAATAAAGCTAAATGTTATTCATGTTTGTTGAAGGTGCAACTTAGAGACTTAGATGATATTGTGCGAAAGAGATAACAATTTTGTTTCTTAATTACTAAGATGTTATAGTCCATAATATGAGATACTCTTTCCTTCTCTAAATAGAAATTTTCTTGATTGTGACTATAAACTACTTTTTGAGGCATTATCCCTCATCTTTTATGCCTTTTCTTATTCTTTATTACTTTGTATTCTTTGATGGCTGTAAATGGTTGACTTGTTTATATGAGTATGTAGGTATATTGCTAAGACATTATATGGTGATGAAGAAGATGAAGAAACGTCTCAGAACAACACTTCCGTGGAGGAACCAAAGTTTCTAGGCATTCATCCTATTTCCAATGATAAGGTTTGTTCTAGACCTAGATGTCATGTTTTCCATTGGCTCTTGTTTCTACTTGAATTTATTGACTTCCGTGGAGGAACCAAAGTTTATAGGCATTAATCCTATTTCCAATGATAAGGTTTGTTCTAGACCTAGGTTTCATGTTTTCCATTGGCTCGTTTCTACTTGAATTTATTGTGACTGTTCTATATATGATTAGATTAGTTTGTTGTATAGATTAGAATATATTCAAATAGTTAGTTCCTAGGTTAGGGAGATATGATAAGATCTTCATTTATCTTTGGTTTCCTTTTTTTTTTGTACTTGTATATATATATATGACAATTTTTGAGATAAATTTTCTATATTTTGAGTGTTTGATACAACAATTACACACACACACACATATCTATTGAATACATAATATGTGAACCATTTTCCACGACTATGGTATTAGAGCAAACAGATATAGAATTGTGAGATTTTTTGCTTTCTAGCTTCTTTCGAGTGATGTTCTTATGAGTTAGCACATTCTCGTGTTTAGAGACACCCAATTACCTTAGAAGATTTAGTAGTTGCCGAATGATGTTTCCCCAAAATTTGGTGACCAATAGGGTTGCATGTATGGCTCACATGCCTCTCCAAGTTTTTGCCTCAATTTTACGCGTCGGTGCATGGACTATCCATTGAAGCTCCAATTCCTTCTCCAACATCGTGTCATCATCCCAGTCCATTTATTGAGTAGATTCAGTGTTGTCACTTTTCATTTCCGACCCCATTATTATTCCAGTAGCTAGCATTTATCATTTCTTCCCATGACAAAGGTCTATGGATTTTAATCTATATTCTAATGGTAGTAAATCGGGTTACTATCTTTGATCTTATTTCTATGTCAATCAAAATTAGTGATGACAAACTCATTGGCACCAACTACTATAATTGGCGAAAAGTAGTTGACAAGTATTTGTTAAGTATTAAGAAATACATGCATATGATAGATGATCCTCCACCTTTTGTTAAATCTGATTATATATTCTCAATTGCATTTCAAGTGAAGTCATTAGCCTTGCTAGTCATTATACAACTATCAAGGAGTTGCTTGATTATCTATATTCTGACAAGGGAAATGTTTCCCATACATAGGGATGAGCAAAAATATCCAAAAATCCAAAAAAATCAATGATATTTGGTAATTTTGGTTCAGTTTTTGGTGTTTGATTTCAATTTGGTTATAATTTTTAAATTTTTTGTTTTTTAGTTTTTGGTTCAACTTGAAATATTGGATAATCAAATAAATCGAACAAACTGAAAAAATTGAAAAATTGAATTATAAAACTACATCGTTTTATATTAGTACTCAAAATGACATCGTTTTATATTAATTATACAGTTTACGGATTTGGTTTTTGGATTATTTGGTTTGATTTTTCAGCTTTCGGTTTATTCAGTTCGATTATCACATATTCAATTTTTAGTTTATTTGGTTTGATTTATTCGGTTTTCAGTTAATTTTAGTTCATTTATGTTTTATAGTTTCGGTTTTTGGTTTATTCGGTTCGGTTCAAATTTTTCACTAAATTGAACCAAATAAACCATTGTTCACCCCTACCTATACCTATATGATGTCTGCAAAACGTTTTATGATGTTGACTAACAAGATAAGTTTCTTGCTATTTATATTATGAATTTTAAGAAAGTCTATGAAACACTTAAGACTTAGATGTCCTTTAGTCTCGATTTCAAAGTCAAGCATGCTAATCTTGAGAAAATGACGATTATGAGCTTTCTTGTTGGTTTGCCTTCAAATTTTAACATTACTCGGTTTCATATCCTTTTGGGTTTCAAAATTCCTTCTTTACATGACACTTTTGCTTAAGTTCTTTGTATTGAAAGTGGCATTTCTCTATCAATTTCATCTACTTCTAATACTGCTTTGTGTACTTGGTGGAATAAGTCTCTCTTGCTGTCGTAACTAAGTGGTTTTATTGCTCAGGATCAAGGAAATGTTTTTATTATTGTCATGAGTTGGGTCATACTCAACGCACTTGTCGGGAATTATCCCATTATCTCTTGAGCCGAAGTTGCCATGACTCCGTCTCTTGCAAATTCTATTTTAGCTCAATTTTCACAATATCAAGAAGCCTTGAAACATCTCACTAGTTTTTTTGTTGATGTGGAGTCGGTAATCCAAATTCTTGCCAAATGTCCACCTCTTCGAAATGGGTCATTGATTTTGGTATCATAGATCACATGACAAGTAATTCTATTATGTTTCATCTTTCCATTCTTCAACTTCTTCCTTATTTGTTACGTTTGCAGATGGCATGACATCTACTATCCTAGGTTTTGGTGTTGTTCATCCAACATCTTTCATCTCTTTATTCCTTGTCCTTTATTTATCAAATTTCTCATTCAATTTGGTTCATGTTAGTAAACTTACATTCACTTTGAACTATTGTATTTCTTTTTATCCTAACCATTGTTTGTTTTAGGATCTTATGACGAGGAAGATCATTGGTAAATGACATGAGTTAGCCGGGTTGTATATCCTTGATAAACCTATATCTTGCTCGTTTGCATGTTTTGTGACTTTCGAGTTATTTACCATACATTGTTGGTTAGATCATCCTCTATGTTTTTGTTGAAACTGTTATATACATAGTTTAATGCTCTTTCTTCTTTTAATTATGAGTCTTGTTAGTATGCCAAATATCATCGTAGTTCATTTGGTTTAAGAGTCAATATATGTGCTAGTTCTCTGTTTGCTTTGGTTTATATGCATTTTTGGGGTCCTTGTTCAATTCCATCCAAAAATGATTTTAAGTATTATGTTACATTTGTGGATGATTATTCTCGTGTAATGTGACTTTATTTAGTAAAAATTGTTATACATTATTTCAACTTTTTTTTTTGCCTTTTGTGTGAGACTTGCACACAATTCAATGTTTTTATCCAATGTTTAGGTAGTGACGAATAATCAGTTGCATTATAGTAGAATGAGACAAATGAATTGTTAAATGCCATAGAAGACGTAGGTGGCATTAGTACTATAGTCATTTAATTGGAAGTTTGTTGTACAATATTTTATTGTATATTTCATTGGAAGTTTGTTGTACAATAGTTTATAGTATATTTAGAAGCAGCATATAAGTTCATAGTATAAGAAGAGAAAATTATTAACATTTATTGAATACAAACAACTAATTATCTTCTCTATTCTATTCTTGCTATTCTTATTCTCTTGTTAAGTCTGAAATCCCTAACACTAGAACTCAAATCTCTTAAGCGCGGCTTCTTAGGGTACTCTAGGTTGCAGGAAGGTATCGTTGTTATTCTCTTGACTTATAATGATATTTAGTGTTTGTTGATGTTATCTTTTGTAAGGATGTCCCTTTCTTCCCCTCTTTCTCTCCTCTTGTTTGATAAGGGTAGACAAATACCTTTCTCATTTAAGATGTCGATGCCGCCTCCACCTCCACTTCCTCTTAAACACTAGTTTGTCTAGGTTTATGCTTCTTGCTACCAACCCACTAGCCCATGTTTTGTCGTGATTCCTCGAACTTTGGATCTTGTTGCCATTGGTATTAACCTTCCTATTGCTCTTTGTAAAGGTAAATAGAAGTGTGCTCATCCTCTTTCTTCTCGTCTTACTTATACTCATTTGTCTCATGTTACTTGTTCTTTTATTGCTTCTTTAGATTTTATTTTTATTCTTAAAAAAATTTATGCGGCTTTATCTCGTCCTGGTTGGAAGATAGCAATGGTAGAGGAGATGATTGCCTTGAATACTAATGATACTTGGACATTGGTGGACTTATCACTTGGTAAAAATTCCATTGGTTGCAAGTGGTTTTATGTTTAAGGTTATTCTTGATGGATTTGTCTCACAGTTGAAAGCTTGCCTCGTAGCCAAAGGCTATGCCTAGACTTGTGGAGTCTATTATTTTGAAACCTTTTCTTTGATAGTTAAGTTAATCTTTGTTCATCCTTTTATTTCTCACCTAGGTTTGTTGCTTAAGGGGAGCATTAAGGGGAGCATGGAAAGATATGTAAACCTTAAAAGTCATTGTATGAATTAAAATATAGACCGCGTGTATGGTTTGGTAGGTTTAATGATGCTATTCAACAACTTGGGTTGCAAAAGAGTACATGTTATCATTTTGTTTTTTATAAGCAGAGTTTGGTGTCATCCTTCTAGTTGTGTATATTGATGATATTGTCATTATAGGCAATGATGGTACATGAATTTTATCTCTTTAAGTCCTTTTTGCATACCCAATTCAAAACAAATGATTTAGGCATGTTGAAGTATTTCTTAGGTGTTGAGTTGACTAGGAATAAACAATGTATTTTCTTATCACATAAAATCAGGAAGCTCAGTGCTAAGCATTCTAATGCACCAATGGCTGGTTGGAAAGTTGAACTATCATATAGTTATTTGTCCGGATATTGACTATTTGGCAGCTATGAAGCATATCCTATGTTATTTGAAAAGGGCATCTAGTAGTAGTATTGTCTATAAAAATCATGGGTGCGTTGATATTGAGTGTTTTTTAGATGCTGATTGGGTTGGGTGTCAGTGTAATAGGAGATCAACTATTGTATATTGTTTGTTTTTAAGAGAATTGAATTTTGTGGGAAAGTAAGAAGTAGATATGTCCAGATTGAGTGCAGAATTAGAATATAGGACCATGGCTCAAACAATATGTGAAGTTGTATGGGTTCAACAACTTATAAATGAGTTGGGACTCAAAACTGCGTTGCCAGTAAAGTTGTGGTGATAATCAAAAAATGAGACTTCATATTGCTTCAAACACAATATTTTATGAACGTACTAAGTATATTGAGGTGGATTGCTACTTTGTATGGGAAAAATCCAACAAAACTTGATTTCTATAGGTTTTGTGAAGATTGGTAATCAATTGGGAGACGTTTTCACTAAGGTGCTCAATGGAATTCGGATCAATCATATTTGTTACAAGTTGGACATGATCGTTATTTATACATCAACTTGAGGGTGAGTTTTGTAGATATGATTAGATTACTTTGTTGTATATTAGAAGATATTCAAATAGTTAATTCCTAGTAGGTGAGATATGATAAGATCTTCTCTTATCTTTAATTTTCTCTCTTCCATATTTGTATATATAGATATATGATCTATTGAATGCATAATAGCTAACTTTTTCTCTATACATTTTTCTGCTACAGTGACATTTCCATTGAAGTGGATGGGCACCCATTTGTAAAAGAAGTAAATTAATTAAGTGTTCTATTAATGAAGTGTACAAAGTTGCTTAATGCAAAATGAGCTTCCTTGCATGAGGATTTATAGTAATTCTGTAATGAAAACTACTTGCTTGAATTAAATATGAGAAACTCATGAATTTTACCTCATTAAAGTTAAAACTAAAGTCCCAATTTAAGATGTGTTGTAGATTAGATATTGTTTGTAGTTTTTGAAATCCTAGAAAAGATACGATAGTATTAGATTTTTGCTCTATCTTTTCTCTTCTACATGTATATAAATGGAGATACACAATGACACAAAATATTCCTTTCCAGAATACTATTTCACAACATGGTATCAGAACCTAGCTATTCAGATTGCTAGGATTGTCCTTGTTGGTTTCCTTTTCTTTCTGCTGCCTTATGAGCAGTTGTGTTTGGTTCTTTGGAGGCACCTGCGAGAGTGCATCTCATGTCTTCACCGCCCTCCGCCGACGATCCAGTGGTTGCCGATTGACATTTTTCTGAAGTTCGGTGATCGGTGGGGCTGCACGTGTGGCTCACGTGCTATGTTAAGTTTTCGCTTCGTTTTCACGTGCTGGCGCATGGCTTGTCTAGCGAGGCTTCAATCTTCTCTTTAGCATCGCTCTACTCTTACCAGTCAATCCTTGAAGTGGGTTCGGTGGATTTATTGTTTATTTCCAATGACTTTTTAAGCGGCTGTCACTTTTTACTTCTCTTGTTACTTGTTAATTTCTAAGACTCAACCTTCTTTTTCAAAGTTTAAGACGAAGTGAAGCCACACACTGTTAGTTACACCATAGTGTTTGGTTTATTGTACATCCTAATGGCAACCAACTGGGTTATTGTTGCGGATTTTATTCCTATGTCCGTCAAAATTAGTGACAACAAACTACTTGGTACTAATTATCATGATTGGCGGAAAGTTGTTGATATGTATTTGCTGAGTATTGAAAAAATCTACACATGATCAATGATCCCCAATCTAATGGGGGCTAGTTTGAACCAAGAATACTTGAAGTGGAAGAGAGAAGATGCTAAGTTATTTTTACAGATCTGCAACTGCATTTCAACTGAAGTTATTAGCCTTATTAGTCATTGTACAATTGTGAAGGAGTTACTTGAGTATCTGGATTTTTTATTTTTTGGCAATAGAAATGTTATATGTATGATGTCTACAAGGCGTTCTACTCTTACTATATATTTCATGGATTTCAAGAAAGTCTATAAGGAGCTTAAAACTCTAATGCCATTCAGTCTTGATGTCAAAGTTCAATCTTGAGTAAATGGCAATTATGAGTTTTCTTGTTGGTCTACCTTCAGAATTTGATATGGCTCGGGCTCTAATTCTTTTAGGTTTTGAACTTCCTTCTCCGCATGAAACTTTTGCTGGGTTCTTCGCATTGAAAATAATATTTCCCCAACAAATCCATCAATCTTTAACACTGTTTTGCTCTTCTCTCCAAGTTAGTCTTGCTGACCATCTCAACCAGGTGGGGCTATTGCTAGAGATCAAGGTAAAATTATGTCATTATTATCATGAACTAGGTCATATCTGGTGCAATTGTCGAAAGCTGTTACACCTTTTTTCTCAACCTCCTAATCTCCCATGAGCAAATGTTGCCATGGCTCCAACTCCCACAAATTCTGTCTTAGTGTCTGTTGAGGAATTTGCTCAATTTTCATAGTATCAAGAAGCTTTGAAACAACTTGCTACTAGTGAGGTTGAGTCAAGCAATTCAAACTCCTGCCTATGGTCTAATCACATCCACACTTCCTCTTCTTCCAAAGCCTCGTTTTGTACAGGTTTATACTTGTCATCCTAAAATCAATGGTCCATGGTCTACCATGATCTCTCTGTCTCCAGATCTTGTTCCTACTGGTCTTAACCTTCCTATTGCTCTTTGAAAAGGTAAATGAAAGTATGTTCATCCTCTTTCCTCTTATCTAGCTTATGCTCATTTGTCTTCTATTACTTGTTTCGTTATTGCTTCTTTAGATTCTACCTCTATTCCTAAGATTGTTGATGTAGCATTATCTCATCTTGGTTGGAAGATGGTAGTGGTAGAGGAAATGATTGTTCATGAGGTTGATTATTTTGACACTCCTATTGCTAAGCTCACCTCTATTCGCCTCTTTGTTTCTTTAGCAGCTATTCACGACTAGCCTTTATACCAGTTAGATATCAAGAATGCTTTCTCGCATGATGATCTCCAAGAAGAAGTTTACATGGAGCAATCACCTGGGTTTGTTGCTTAGGGCTAGTCTATAAAAACTGTGGACACATTGATATTGAGTGTTTTTCAGATGCTGATTGGGTTGGATCCAAAATTAATCTATTATTGGTTATTGTCTGTTCTTAGGAGGTAACTTCATCTCATGGAAAAGTAAAAAACAAAATGTTGTATCTAAGTTTGGTATGGAATCGGATTATAGAGCTATGGCTCAAACAATGTGTGAGACAATATGGGTTCAATAGCTTATGAACGAGTTAGGATTTAAAAGTTGTATCTCCGACAAAACTATGGTGTGACAATCAAGTTCCTCTTCATATTGCTTTGAACCAGGTTTTTCATGAATGTACTAAGCATATCAAGGTGAATTGTCATTTTCTTCAAGAAAAATTTGTGATTAGTTGGGCATGATTGATATTTATGCACCAACTTGAGGGGAGAGTGTTGTAGATTAGATATTGTTTGTTGTAGTTTTTGAAATCCTAGATAAGATATGATAGGATTAGATTTTTGTTCTATCTTTTCTCTTCTACATCTATATAAATAGAGATACACAATGAATGGAAAATATACTTTTCCAGAATACCATTTCACAAGATGAATTTAACATGATAACTAATATACTTACTAATTGTAAGTTTTATCTTTAATTGTTTCTCTCAAGTTTAATTCTAACATGAATGACAATTTTTTTCAGGTTCTATTGAAGAATGGTCCTTATGGTTTCTATGTACAGCTTGGTGAGGACAGGAAAGGTTACGCACCTAAAAGGGCCTCTGTTTCTCATGTGTGTAAAATCCTTGGCTCTGCGGCCATGTTCAAAAGTCTTGTTTCTGTTAATTCATTTTGAGTTCAACCTTAGGTTTATCTTTCTTCTTGTAAATGTTGATATGTCATCTGAGCAATATGCTGCTTCTCATGTCTATCATTGACTTCTCATGAAATCTCTCTGTCATTGAAGAATTTTCTAAAATGTACCTCTATCTTCCTTTGTATATGCTCCAATCTTGTGTAACGTATTTCTCAGATATTTGTCATGGGGTAATGCCTGTTGTGTCAATTTAAAAAGGTGAACCGAACAATGCTTTAATTTTTTTTTTCTTTTCAGATAAAGGATGTGGATGGGATTACGCTGGAAAATGCTTTGGACTTGCTACGTTACCCTGTGACTTTGGTATGCTCCATTCTGACTACAGACTTGACTTTTTGCATGTGAAATATCAACGAACTTGAACTATATGAACTTCTTTTAGGGTAACCATCCAAAGGATGGGCATCCTGTGATTTTAAAGCTAGCAAAGGTTGGCTTCGCAGTCAGACATCGACGAACAATTGCTTCAGTTCCCAAGGTATGCGTTTCTGTTTGTGATTCTGCTTCTATATATGATTACTCTACAAATACCATTCTTTATCCATGGTTATTGGAAGTTTGGTTAAAGATGTTGGTAGTGATATATGATGTAGTCTTGTTTGCGGGGTTTACTTTGAGCAGAAGCCAAGTGTATTTGCGAGTGCGTTTTGGGATGTCCTGGAGAGAGTAGATGTTTGTGGCCCAAAGATAATAATACATGCTAGGAACAGTGTTTTTAGGGGTGGGGCGTCCGTCTAGAACCTGCAGTTCTGGTCTTACGATATATAAATATTTTATTTATTTGAGCTGCCAACCAGCAGTTATGCAGAGTCGTATGGGCGAACAATTCCAGACCAGTTTTTGACCAGGCTGGTTCTGGTCCAGTTTGTGGCCAAAACCAGACCTTGGCTGGGCCTAACAGCACTGCATCGCTCTGTTATTTTTTAGCAAACTTTTTCCCAATGACCATTAGCTTGGTTAATTAGTAACTAGCAATTTCTGGGAAAGGGAAGTCAAATGACAGTGACCCCCTTGAGCGTCTTTGGCGGGGGTAGTCTGGAACCTGAACTCTGAACTCTGCAAGCTAATAGTGCTTGTGAAGAAATAGCGAGGGCTTGACGATTGCTTCTTTGATGTGATTGTTGATGAATTGCATGTGAAGAAATAGTGAAGGATTGATCTGTTACTTCGTGTGCAGAATATGAAGCCAGAAGATGTGAGCTTGGAAAAGGCATTAGAGCTCTTATCCCGCGATGATGTAAGGCGAAGTGGGCGGCCTAAGAGGAAACCAAAGGAGGTTGAAGAAGCCGCCCTTGAGGCAATGTAGTTTCCAATCACACCGTATTTGTTTAAGCCAGCCCAGCCTTTGAACTGTCTCGTGTTACACATGTAACTTTTTTTATCATTTGTAATTATGATTATCATGTTGAGGCAGTCATAGGCACAAAAAAAAAAAAAAAACATTTATATGATTCTTTTTGGTGTAAAAACAGAGGGGAGGAGCAGTCGGTTAAATCTTGCAGCCGAACATAAATTTTGACGCAAATGTATTTTGATTATTTATAGGAACACTGCGTTCTAAGACATTATCATGATGCTCACTTTACTTTTAGCGTCTTTTAGACACTCACCTGTGTTTTCTGACATTAGTTAGACCAAAGTGATTAAACTAATATGTTGTAATATAATTATTTCATAGTTAAATTAATGTTCAATTAAACTTTATGAAATCATAATTATCGAAGCACATGTTTTTCTGTTTTTTTGAGAAATTAACAAATACATCTTTAAAATAAATTTATAATTTATGATATTAATGATGCATGATTGAATCTTAAATAAATTATGTTATATAATGCTTTAATTGATTAATTAGGGGAATGTCATTTTTAAGTTTGATTTTAAAATGTCACCTGATTTTTAAATTTGTCTATTTTTACATTTATATCAACTTTCATTTCATCGTACATATGATTTGTTAATATAACTATCCCAAAGTTTGGTGATTTGTTAATATAACTATCCCAAAGTTTGGTGTTTCCTTGCTATGTTTAGTCTTCTAACCTTGATGCACTCTTAAGTCACTTAACTTGTATTTATATATGACAAATTGCTATATATATATATATATATATTCATATATTCTTTTCTTTGTGGTTATAATGCCAAGGATATGTAAAAGATATTCTTTTCTTTCCATCATTTTGACATGTATGAAAAAAATACTGTGACATTTCATTTCTTACAAGATCATTTTTTATATATCGAAATGGACGATTCCAATGTTTAGAGTCAAAAAGACTAGTTACAGGAGGTTTTTCAAACTAGAAAAGATTATTCTTTTTTTCTCTATCAATATTTCAAACTTCGAATTTTCTTGATTCCCATCCAGATAATTGATTCTTATCAAAGAAAGACAGGATTAACCGAGACCGTTCAAACAGGCACAGGTCAACTAAATGGATTGTTCGAAGAAATAATTCATCGAAATAATGAACCATCATTGAATCGACACATCTAAGATCACAAAATGTTCGGGCTTCATAATTAATGCAATTAATAATAATTTTGAACTTTTAAGCAAATAATAAAAATGGATTGTACAAATAAATGAGTGTTATCAAACCACACACATCAACCATCATGTCATAACCTTATAATTATTATGGGTTTAGGTTTCAACCCTCAATAAGGACCTGTGTGATGTTCATGTAGGACACTTTCTACATAGGTCAATCATCGAATCTCACGCATAACCAATTTATGATCTAATCAAGCATAATATACAAACATTTAAGGGTATCATAATTCTGATAAAACACGTATAATGAACATATAACATAGCTCAAGCATCACCCACAAGTAAGGCATAGTAAGATCATAACGTGACATGAATAATGAAGGCTACTTCTCTTATTGATCAATGAAATTGATACATAGATTTGGTTATCCTGCTTCGTGTATAAGCAGATGGAATATCCTATATTAAAGACAAGTCTAGCAAGTGTTTGTCATCATGTATAGTTCTCGAATATCATCTAAGACTGACTAGTCATTCTCCTCTAAAAAGCATTAGAAGCATACTTACAAGTTACAAGAGTAGACATTAAAGTGTTTTATCTCATTTTTAGTTAATTATTTCATTGACTTATCAGGTATTCTAAGACATAAGTCCCAACTTCTTGCTAATGTTAACATTCAACTACTTAAATTTAATAGCATTTTCTATAATAATAATAATAAATCATATATTAGATATTATGCAAACATTAGGCATGATGTCAATAAGTGTAGTGTAGGATGTTAATGAATGTAATTATGCATTGCATTCTTCATCCATTCTCCTTTTTTATATTTAACCATCATTACTTTTATCTCTAATTGTGCACAATTTGTATTAGGTATAGTTTCAATAACTCATCTCCCCAGTTTACATTTGTCTCCCTTATCTTTTTATCACGCACATATATATGCATAGTAGCATTATCCTTATTTCTCTTTTATATATAAAGATCTATATACATATACTAGTGTCACTCTTATGTCTCCTTTATGTATGTGTGTGTATGTATATATATAATATCATAATTATGATGATTCTCATTTCTCCTTTATGTCATGTCAATGTAATATGATGCATGATTGATTTTCAAATCAATACGTTGTATATGATTTCATCAAATTTTCATCAATATCATATTCATCATATCTCATGCTTACATAAAAATATCAATTGATGGATATCTGACAATTGAATTCATCCATAACTTATTCACAACACATTTGCATATAAACATGCCTTTCTTTTATGTGATCATTTCATTTCACTCACAAATCAAACCAATAATTATTAAGCACAAATATAATTTAAATCAACCATCACAAACACATGATATTTATTCATAGGTTATCAACATTCTGAATTTGTGGATAGATAATTTTAATTCAAATAGAAACATTAATCCATATAAATATATGAAACCAACATGCTCATTAAAGTGTATAATATCAACTACATGATATTTGTAAACACATTCATTAATAATAAAATTACCTACGCCGATATGATTTTGTGTAGTTTTGCTATAATAACAATCATACATCCTCCTATAACCATCATCATACCTTTAATATATAAAGATTTTATAATGTATGAACAAATTAATATTTATATATTTTAAAAACAATATCATAAACCATATGTAAATTATTTTACCTAGTACCTTTTTATTATTAATTCCCTACTAAGCATGTTAGTATAAGTTAAATTATTAAACATAAACCAGTATAAGTTAAATTGTTAAACATAAATCTCAATTTATGTTAGTCACCATCAATTTAATATTAATGCATATATATTTATCTAACCTATACACTTAAACATTCATAATTCTATTTAGATAAATAATCAATAATAATTACATAACAATCTTAATTATTTTATTAATATTGTAAATATAATTAATTATTTTACCTTTCAATCATTTTATTTATCAACTAGCATTATTTTATAGTTTAATATTTACTAAGCATATACCTATCTCCCCTTCCTTTTATTCGTATATCTTTTCATGGTGCCTTTCACATATACCTTAGACTTCCAATTATTTATACAATTATACACTAATTTTTAATAATATATAACTATGCCATCCTAATATTCTTTTCTCTTATTGTATACTAGTTTTGATAATTTAATTTACCTTCATAATCATATGTTTTACATATTTCATATGTATATATATATACATATATATATATATATATATATATATATATATATATATAAGTGTTTATATTTCTTTAGGTTTTGTACGTGGTGTTGTTATACCAGATCATCAAGGGTTAAAATCCCCTGCTTCGCACCAATAGCACTGCAGATCGGGTTTCCAGCCAATATACTTTGTTATTTATTATATATCTTTTAGGGTCCTGCAATGGATCGAAACAGTGATTATAGTCTTGCAATGGATCAGAATAGTTCTTTTACCGAAACAATATTAATCTGAACATAAAATATTATCATATAGCATGCACCAAACTCAACATGCAATGGTTTAGGGTTCCTACAACCATGATCTGAGATCCCCAGAATCAAGTCAAAGTGAGAGGGGAGAAGAGAAGATGTCGTCAACACGGTCTTACAATATTTCAACTATAAGGATATAGCTTACTTAATAAAAGAAAATAGAAGAAGAAATTTACTTATAATAATTTATAAAACAATTTACAACTTACTTTGAATTACTAGTAGAATTCTTGAACAAAGGAAGAATGGAAGGAAGAGAGTAGAGAAGAGGATTGGTTGGGAGAGAGTTTAGAGAGAATGACCGGATAATAGATGTATATGTGTACCTTCACAAGGGGATAGGCTCCCTTTAAATAAAAATTTTGGAATCTTTACTATTTGCTTTTTACTGTTGATGAATAGTACTTTGTCTGCCACTGGAATCTTTACTGTTTGCTTTTACTGTTGATGAACAGTCACTTGTTTGCCACCAGAATCTTTACTATTGAAAATGCTTCATCTTTTACCAAGATTTGAAGGAATAAGGTTCCTTCTATCTTTTACTCAGAGTCTTCAGATGACTCTTTATTCTTTTTCTTTTTTATTTCTTTCCTTTTCTTTTTATCTTTCTTTTTTATTTCTTTCTTTTTCTTTTTATCTTTTCTTTTTATTAGTTTTACAATATTGTAGCAGTCATCTTCATTACTGTATGCATGATCCGAAGAATCCGAGCTGGAGGATGACGTCTTGGATGACGCTGTCGACTCCAAACTTGAGTTTGACTGAATTTTATGTCTTCTTCTATGAGATTTCTTGAAAGATGCTTTACTTGACTTAGACCATGCTGGCTTTACTATTTCAAATGTTGAACCTAGACATTCAAACACCTGTTTACAAATTGCACTATATTCTTCAGGTGTCATGGCTGCTGCCAACATAGCTTGATATTGGGCTTTTTGGGACCCAAACGAAGGTTGGTCTTGGAGAGTCACCCTTCCACTATATGTGAGAGCTTGCCTTTTAGCCATCCACTGCTTTATTGATATCTCTATGGTGGTATTTTTAAAAGCATTCCACCATTTTATTTTATGCTTTTTTACTATAGTAGGAATATATGTTCCAGAGACATACTAAAAATCCAAATACCATTGGTACACCCAAGGTGTAAAGAAAGACATACAATAATATCAGAGAGGAGGAATACTTTTATCTACCTGAGGAGGTCTAAAATTGGTTTTAAAATACTGGTATGCTAATAATACTTCTTGAGATAAAATTTCATCAGAAATACCACAATATTGCCACCAGTTTAAAAACCAACTTGAAATTTACTAGGTTTTATATTTTGATCAAAATATATTAACCATGAATGAGTATACGTAGGATTTTGAATACAAAATACTTTTTTCCATGCCTCAACATAGTCAAAGTAGCTATAGGTAAGACAATGGGGTTTTAAAACTTTAAATTTTACAGGAGTATACAAATGAGGTGCTGGCCAATCCGAGGGATGAATAATTTTTTTAATTTGTATAGAAGAGTAGGCAATAACATTTTTAATATTTGTATCAAAAGTATGTTTTATTTTTACTGACTCAGAATCCTCAAGTATACTTAGGTAGTATTCTTGAGGTTTTGTTAAATCCTTTGGGGTAAAATACCAATTTTTAGGATAGTACTTTTTTAAAACATCACAAGGATTAATGTTATTAAAACCATCTTCAATTTCTATTTCAAAATCAAAAGCAGTTTTATTTACCCACTTAGAATAATTTGAAAAAGTATAATGGCCAGTTTGAATTTTTGGCAAATCCACAGCCTTCAACGGATTTGATGAGTCTTTACTGTCTACCGTTTGAGACAGACTAGCTGTACCTATAGCGGGCACGATTGCTTTAGTTTCAGAGATTTTACCTGATTCCTCTGCTGAAGAGGATGGCATACTCTGGAGGGCTTTTACTATTTCTGGAGACTAAGACAGCTCAACAATCCATTTTTTTAAGGTCTAGGGCTTTAGGGTCTTCTTCTATGGTTTTAATGGGTTTTACTATGTCTTCAGAATGGTCTGAAAGGGCTTTAGTAGAAGAAGAACTAGATTTTACTACCTCTTTCCCTTTATTTTTCTTTTGTCTCATCATTCTGTAGAAATTCACGAGTAAGAAAATCAGGAATACTATTATTTTTACCTTTTATAAATTCAATTTCAAAATCAAATATACTTAATATAGCTTGTCATCTTGCAAATATTTATTTAGAAGCTAAATTTTTAACATCCTTTTCCAAAATATCTTTAGCAGATTTACAATCAATTCTTATTAAAAACTTTTTATTTAATAAATCTGACTGAAACTTATTGACACAAATTACTATACTTAAAATTTCTTTTTTAATTGTAGAGTAATTTAATTGAGCTTGATTTCAATGTCCAGATGTAAGTTGTATAATACATTCTTTATCATCAATTTTTTGTTTTAATATACCACCATAACCAATATCAGAAGCATCTGTTTCTACAATTTTAAAAGCATTAGGATTAGGAAGATAAAGATAAGGAATTTCCTTTACCAAGGATTTTATATGTTTTACTATATCTGTATGCTCATTAGTCCAAGAAACTGCATTTTTTCTTAACCTGTTGTGCAATAGTTTTATCATTCGATTTAAATTTGGATAAAAATCAATTACATAGTTTAAACAACCAAGAAATCTTTGAAGTTTAATTTTATTAGTTATTATATCAGGAAATTTTTCCCCAAATGCCAACGTTCTCTCAATTGGTTGGATGATTCCCTGTTCAATATAATGTCCAAGAAATCTAGTTTTAGCTTTAAATAAATCTATTTTAGTTTTACTTAGTGCTAATCCATTTTTTCTTACAATCATACAAAATGTTTTTAAATGCTTAAGGTGTTCTTCTAATGTTTGATTGAAAACTAAAACATCATCAATATATACTATGCAGAATTTTGAATATGGATTAAAAATATCATTCATTATTCTTTAAAATTCTGAAGGAGCATTTTTTATTCCAAACTGCATGACGTTCCATTTGTATTGCCCAAATGGTACAGTAAATGCTGTTTTATAATGGTCTTTAGGATGAATTTGAATTTGCCAATATCCTGACTTCATATCAAATTTACTGAATATATTTGCATTAAAAAGTCTATTTAATAAATCCTTTTTATTTGGAATTGGATACCTTATCCATTTTAATGCCACATTTAATGGTTTATAATTGATTACCAACCTCGGTGTTCCTCTTTCAATTTCTGCACTTTTATTTACATAAAACGCTGCACATGACCATGGACTTCTTGATTTACTTACTAATTTTTTATCTTCTAGATCTTTAATTTCCTTTTTACAATATTCTATTAATTCAGGATTTATTTGAATAGGTCTCGCTTTAGTGGTTATAGATTTTTTATCAAAATTATTTTCATAAGGAAAATCTACCATATGTTGTTTTCTATTCCAAAATGCATTAGGGTGATTTGCACATAATTCATTTTCCATTTGAATTCTTAATTGATTAATTTTATTTTTTATGAAATCATTATTAAGTTGACTATTAATTTTATTTAAATGAACATTATTTTTTAAATTATTTATCTGCTCATTTTTTGATTTTATTAATGCGTTTATTTCTAACTATTGGATTGAATAAGCTTTTAACAAATTTAAATTCTTCATTTTAGGCTTTTCTATAAAGTCTAATTTTACTGTTTTATTTCTTATTTTAAATTTTATGTATCAATCTTTTACTGAATATGGAGTTATTAAATTAATAAATGAAGTTCCTATTATTACCATATGATTTATTTGTTGAGATAACATAAAAATAGTTTTTATTTCTAAATCTTCATTTATTATTGAAGCATTAGTTTTACCTAATATTTTTAAATTTGTTTTATTTGCTGTTGATAATTTTTCTTCAGTTTCTCTCCAAAATCTTTTAGGTACTAAACTTGCTTTTAAATAATTTAAATCTGCACCAATTTAAATATATCCTGAAATGTTATAAAATTTATGATATTAG
This sequence comes from Dalechampia spathulata, assembly GCA_948192965.1. Taxonomy (NCBI): domain Eukaryota; kingdom Viridiplantae; phylum Streptophyta; class Magnoliopsida; order Malpighiales; family Euphorbiaceae; genus Dalechampia; species Dalechampia spathulata. Next base: position 42,225 of record CANYBF010319497.1, read on the forward strand.
TTATGAACAAAAGTTTAAGTAGTTTAGAATATTATAAAATCATAAAGAAATGATAATATATAACTTTACTTTGTGAACATTGATAACGTAAGGACATGAAATGAACCATGACCTGGAAATGTTAGAGAATCTAATATATATTGACATACATTGAAAATGTTTAGAAGTAATAATCCAAATGATTACATGATCATACTATTAAGAAAATGTTATGGTTCATATGATATGTTTCATATATATTTTACACAAATGATATTTTTTTTATGATATGTGTCAAAGCACCACTGAGTTATATACTCAGCATTCGTCATTTGATGGATGCAGGTTAATAGATGGATGGCAAGCACGGATTCCTAAAACATCAATTCAGTAGGGGTCTCTTCAAAGGCAAGGACTTGGAATGGTACAAAGTTCTAATTAAAATGGATTAAGTAATTTGAAGTAATGCTGAGGCAGGAAATGCAAGAGTATTATCTGGAGTAAAATTTCAAAAAAAAAAGTAAATAAAATTTAGATCGGCATATTCATGAAATAAAGAAATTAATATAAAAATAAAAAAAATTAAATTTTACGTATCCCTTGTAGAGTACTTAGTGGTTTTCGTTTATTAGAGATCATTAACTATTCTATGGGAGCATGTTGCACCCAAGAAAGGCGTGATATGTTAAGGTGGTATCAGAGCTATGGTTTAGCTTGAATGTAAATTTATGTTTACTGCCTATAAATTACATAACGAGAAGTCTAGCCAAGTCCTTGCTGCTGAATGGTGGAATTCGTTGCCATAAATAAAAAGAGCAGTATGTTTGATAAGATAACATGGTTAATCATGATAGTAAAGATGAATATGGATGATAATAGATATGTGAAAAGATTGGTATGCAAATAAATAAGTAAGAGGGATTCATTGAATTTAAACATACGAGATATTTGATAGGTGTAGTAATACGAGTAAGTAATTGATTATAAAACGATAAAACTTAAATGTATAATATATCTGGACATTTTTGATATTTGAATGTGTATAGATATATGGATCGATATCTTTATATAAATTGAACTAAGGGGATAAGTGAACTGGTAGATAGTAAGGTATGATTAAAGCAACATAAACACAGATGCTTATGTGTCAAATTGTTATCGTATATATGACATACGTATAATATGATAAATTTATATTGATAATGAACTATGCGGGAGAATATATCGTAGTATATATGATATGATTGAATAGATTAGATAGTATAAAACCTCTAAGTCTTATGTGTCACATCCTCACTTTTGGCACACACTGTTAGGATATACATATGATGTGCTATGATTTATAAGTGTTAAATTTGGATGATGATGTGAATTTAAATATTTGAATTATGAATTTATATGAATTATGCATACTATGATAAATAAATGATATTCCTTATGAAATATGATTTTATGGAGAAATAATTAGAATTTTTCGAGACCACTGAAAAATGGTCGATCGTACTATACGATATGATAATAATTAAACGTATCGTTAAAAGGATGATTTAACGACTTAAAGTCGAAGATAATTCAAGAGATATGATATTGATAATATTTGACAAGAATAAAATATCGAGTACGCTTAAAATAATTAAGCGTCATTAATTAGGATAAATAATGGGTCGTATAATTAATCGATCGTGTAATGGATCGTATAAAATAAGATACGTAAATTATTCCATACATATATGAATTACACATATAAACATTCGAGAATTAATATGAAGTCTAAACATATTAATTAAGAACATAATTTCATGATATCATATAATTAAGTACGAGTATAAATAATTTATATGAATAGCATATATACATATATATGAGTGTATATACGATATGAAATAATTAAATACATATGAATGCATAATTGAATTATGAATTATTAATAATATACATAATTAATTATGTATAATTATGGAAATTTTTATAAGTACATACGTATAAATTGTATACATATAATA